>OX375866.1:13847866-13969866 GCA_947359475.1 Heligmosomoides polygyrus bakeri
GCGATTTGAATGCATATTTGGCCATACAATGATTTGCGGTGGCCAGTCGATGAACAAATCAGCGCCGTATCCTTCCCAGCCAAGTCTGATACCAATTCACTGACTCCAGAGGGATGGAAGGCTTGGTTGGCCTGGGCGAGAAATCCGAATCAGGAACCTGGTATCAGGTGCACGCGACAGTCGGCGCCCCCTCCGACTGCGCTACACGCGCCCCTTTGAGGAGAGATTTCCAAAGTTTGTCTGACCTCAATGTGAATTAGGTCGGATCTTAAAAGTACCTCAAACTTGGGTAATTAAACCGTCTATTTATAGCCCAACTCGTTCAACTTCTGCCGTGGGGTAACATACATTAAAAACGGATAGCACGGTGAGAAAGCGCACACAATCATGCGAACATCGCTGCCCGGAAAGCAGAAGATGCGGGTTCGAGTCCGCCTGGCGCAAGAGTTTTGATCGCAAACGAACATCCTGTAACAACATGTAGCCTCTCTACCAGCCGCTCCAGGCTTAAGCAAATGTGTTAAAACATTGTTACTAGTAAGGTCTTCAGCGTAACCGGCTCCATGCTGATATCAGCGACCGGCCCATCCCATATCACGGGTGGGTGCTGACAGGCCTCGAGGATATCGCGGATGTTACATGCGTTCAAACAGCGCCGGTGGTGTAAGGCGAACATCGCTGCCCGGAAAGCAGAAGATGCGGGTTCGAGTCCCGCCTGGCGCAAGAGTTTTGATCGCAAACGAACATCCTGTAACAACATGCACTATTCCAAGGTAAAGTGCTGCCAAAAAATCCTGCTCGAAAGTTGGAGGTCGAAAACCTGCATTAATATCCGGACAACCTGATATATTCAGGATATTCCAGTTCTTCAGTTAGGGCATTGATAGCCTCCTCTTCGTGGTTTAGGTCCTTGCAGTTATAATCGCAGTCGTACTCATAGAAAGAAGAAAGCTAGGTATTAACCCCGTTTCAACTATGAACCCTAGACAGGTGGTGTACTGAGAAGCAAATCTAACACACCCCTTATTCTCATCAGTAGGGTAGGGGTGTTATGAACTAACAGCAGGATTCCCCTTTTGAATAGCAGAGGCTTAAAAATGCTTCCAAAATCGTTTTTCTATGTCTGTTATAAATGACCGTTCTCTATATACCCAGCTTCTTTGTTTGATAGTAGCTTCTCGTCTTATCCTCTTTCCATGTTTTATTCTGTCGTATTCTTCGCTCTAGCCTTGTTGTCACATTTTCTCGTGATGTGCACTTAATGAACAATGCGATACAAGACTGTTCAAAGAATGAGCAATGTAGAAACTCCAGAAGTGGTCTTCCACACGTTATTCATCTGAGAATGCTTCAGGTAGAATGGTGCATTATAAGCTCACCTACTTCAATGGACGTGGTCTAGCAGAGGTTACCCGACAAGTAGGATAAAAAATTGTAATTCACAAAAAAATCAGAAAAAATCGTATATTTTAAAGCTCTTCGTCCTTGCCGATCAGAAGTATGAGGACGTACGTCACACCGATGAGACCTTCGCTCCAGTGAAATCAAGTTGGTATCTTTTGCTACTGTATCCCAATCCATAGCGTCAATTTATCGGTTGATTTCAGCCTTTCCCTTCGGGCAGCTTCCAGTACTCGAGGTTGACGGACAGGTATTGGCCCAGTCGCATGCCATAGCACGTTATGTGGCGAGGACATTCGGTGAGGCGTCGTATTGATTTTCGCGCACACTTGATTGAAATCGATCGCTGATTGATTGATTGACTACTGGAAAAGGAGTAGATCGGAAGGGTGGTTGCTGTGAGAAAGATCGGCACGTCTGGTCCATCTCGGCGAGCTAGCAACCGAACATCTCTTGCGTGCTCTGTGCTTTTACTTTGATCAACTTAGTTGTTGCAGTTGATGACTTCTATTCACAGTGAACTTTTCAGGCTTCGCCGGCAAGGATGCGTTCGAGCAGGCACTCATCGACTCGTTGGCGGATCAGTATAAAGACTACACGAAGGAGATTTGGCCGTACGTTCAAGCCGCGTACGGCTTCGGACCCGGTGATGCGGTACGGATCTTATAGCGTTAAAGTCGATCTTGTGGACGACAATTCTGTTGAACTACATGTTCAGGCAAAGCTAAAGGACGAAGTGCTACTGCCAGCTCGAGCGAAGTTCCTGGGATTCATCACCAACTTCTTGAAGAAGAACTCCGCTCATGGTAAGGCAACTTTTGAAGACCAAGACCTCTGTCTGCAAAAGGTCTAAGGCTAAAATTGTTAGAGCACTTGTTGAACTTACAAGCAGCACGCTTTCCACTATGCTATCAGAATTTCTATTCATCTTCCTATTTTCTACGGCTTAATGCTTTCGGTCAAGGAAGTGAGTCCACAGACAATCGACATATAGGGGTTGTCGACTCGGGCTGTTGGAGATTGAGTATGGTCGCCTTCATGACTCATCTACAATACCATACGCAGGATTTTTGTCGCTCGGAGGCTAGTAGAGAATATGGAGAGAACCAAGAACACTAATATCTTGCGCTCCAAGACAAGATGTACGATACTTCGTAACGCTTCGTGCTTTGCGAGTCCCTTCTAGAAAGATTGTTTCAGAAGAAAGAACATCTGGGCCGAATTCATTAACAATTAAACCCACGGGTATGCGGGGTGTAAAGGGTAGAGGTAAGGTGAGCGGTAGAGACGCAGGCTTTATCGTGGGTATCTGTGCTGGCCCTCATAGAATTGTTTACAAAATTTTATTAACAATGAAATACGAGCACACTGGACAACGTATAGAGCCCCTTCCGTCCAGTAGGAGCTTCACTTTATTTGTACAGATCTTTATTGCGGCTTACGTTTCGGCATTATCGCCTTCTTCAGAGCCTGGAAAAGTCGAAGTTATTTAATTTAATTTAATTATTTATACGTGTGTGACAACACGCGACAAAAGAAATACCATTACGACAACACATTGGTAGTAAACACGAAAAATCCAAGAAACAGCGAATTTGCGAGCCTTAAGATACTTTTATATTGATCTTTATAGAACTTTTTATATTGATTAAGTGAGGATGGCAAGGCATGTTTTTTGGAAAGCATCAAGAATTCAGAACCGGCCCTTTGAGTAAAAAAGGAGGCACGAACACAACTTTTGGCTGTGGGATAGTGAATTTTAGCTATACAACCGGTTGCGGTAGATTGGTTAACGGTCTAAAGCTCAGTAAGTGGAAGAGCAGCTTTTCCATTCATCATCTAGAAAATCATAATTAGATCGAAAGACTGAAATGGAATTTGAGAAACTTCCCCCCCCCCCAAATTCCATTTCGCTCTGCAGGAACCCATCAAAAGGCTAAGAGATCACGGAAACGATGCCGTAAGAAGTCGAAAAAGGTTTCGTGGTCTCGTGGCCAAAATGGGTTGCTGCTGAATGAAATGGCATTTGGAAGGGTAGTTTCCCAAATGATTTCCACTTTTGCAGGCTCTGAAGAAGGCGAAAAAAACAAAACGTAAAGTAAAGTCTTATACGTCTTACACCTCAATAAAGCATTATACAAATCTTGACTAAGCTGAAGAAACTGCTCGTCAAGTAAAGTGCAATGAGTGAGAGATTCAACAAGTGTCGGCTCATACATAGTTCGTTATTTTTCCGCAGTCCTTGGCAGCGTATTGAGCAACGTCTGTGTATGCTACAGTCGGCCTAGAAGGCTCTTGATAGCGAACAATCATTAATACCTGAAAGAGAAGGTGCAGCTGCGACAGAAAGCACTGGCGCCAAATGCATCGGCAGTGTTCGCAAAAATACGAAGCTCTTCAGTTTAAAAGAGTTTACAGATGAGGAGAATGTGGCCAGTATGGTTGTAAGAGGCTTAGGATCAGGCGGAAAGAGGTTGGATAAAGGCGGCCTATTTCAAGTGAACAGTACCTTACGCTTCCGTTGTGGGCTATGCTTCAGAGCCTAACGGAGATTATATCAGCATTAGTCATTAGAACAGTATCTAATAGAGTCAGTTAATAATATATTGTAAATTATTTAAATCTCTTAGTACTTTTAATAGTTCTAAACTCAATGCCTCATCAACCAAATGGAATATATGGTACAGCATAAGGCGCACATATGTGCTTCAAATCAGTTAATATTGCAACAAGCACAAGTGGAAGACAAGCGACAACTAAAACAGTGACGACAACAGCACTAAGCATGTTTTGTTTCTCCTCTATCTTCATACAAAACATGTTTATAATTAGTTACCCCGAGGCTCATCAGTGAAGAAGCTAACTAACTAATTTGGTTGTTAGTACTGTATTAGGTGATATATTCTTCAAAATTGTGTTTTAACTTGTGCTAACAACTAAATTTTACAAATGAAAATATAGTTAACACTTATGTTTTAATACATTTGCACTATATCATAAAACCACTAACCTAATGTAACTAACCACAAACCAAATGTTACCTTATATTTTATATACACACGCATACACATACATATATATATACATTTTTAATTTTAAATTTTTATTTATAATCAATTTTTGTTTTTATTGTTATTGTCTATTTTTATTTTTTAATAATTTTTATATATTTTAATTATTTTAAAAATTACTTTATCGACTTATTTAGTCATTTTTCAATTTTAAAAATTATAATACGATGCATGTACTTCAATTTAAAAACTTACCAGTCGATTTAAAATGTATCAATAAAATGAAACCGACTATGTTTATGTAAAAGTATATCAAATATATATTCTTATCACAATTCGTCAAAATACACCTCCTTCTCCCATTTTAATGTTATATATAACAACAAAACCTTATTACTTTATAGGAGAAGTGATACTATTTCGGTATTTTATATTTTTTGTACTATAATTAGGTAAATTGGGTATAAGATGTAATATATTATGTTGATTATATTTGTATAATAAATGCTTGTTCCTATTTAAACATTTTAATATATTTCTTATGATTATATCTATTGGATAGCCATCATCATACTCAATTATAACTCGCTAAGCGATGAGTCATACTATCGATCGGCGTCGCCGCAGAAATTGTAAAATAGGGGGGAGAATTCGGGGGAAAATAGGGGGAAAATTATGACACGAAAATAGCGAAAAATGCCCAGACGTCTTCTCACTGCCTGGGAACTTCGGCCCTAATCGAGGTCGCTGAACACGAATGTGAAGTTTGTTTTTGAGTTATCGATCACCATCAATCGATACTGATCAAATTACGGTGCGGGAAAATAGCGGGAAATACGCAGACGTCTTCTACCTGCCTGGAAACTTCAGCCCTGGGGTAGTCGAGGTCGCACAGCACGAATCTGAAGTTCGTTTTGTAGCATCGACCACTGTCAATCGATGCTGATCAAATACGTGGTACGAAAATAGCGGAAAATATCCGGACGTCTTCTACGTGTCAGAGGATTCGGAATGCGTGCGGAATACGTCGCATGACGTGCCTGGGACTCAGAAGACGTGACAAAGACGCCGTTCAACGTGATTGGGGATCAAGTAGACGTGCCGAAGACGTTGCCCAATGTGCCTGGGGATTCAGAAGGTGTGCCGAAGACATTGTCCGCTAAGGGTGGATCACTGAGGGAACCAGTACCAGTAAAGGGGATCGTTTCACTAAGGGAGGACCATCAATTGATAGCCCTATCATGCTGTACACTGTACGTACTGCGAACATTTGTACACCTAGGCAGGGAAAAAACCTGTACAAGTACAACAGCTAGCTTGATGTGATTGTCCTTAGCTTAGTGATACTGCAGTATCGCGCGGAGCGCGAAAGTGTGAGGCATGCCGATAGACGTGACGGAACAATTGCTTTTAGTAATTCTAATTATGAACTTGACAATGTTATCAACTAAGTCGTTAAAAGCTGTGCAGCATCTAATAATTCTTAATGTTTCTGTGAATATTATTGTTTTTTAATCTTAAAACATTACATTTGAGTTGAAATGTGGGAATCTAATAACGTAAAATTTAAAACTATCTGTTTTATTATACAATTTTGTTATTATTTATTCTCAACAATTCTAATATTAAGATCGAGATAATTTCAATCGTAAACTGACTTATGTCCTGTTTCAAATTGAAAAAAATCATAGGTTTCGTAAAGTAATTCTTGCATGTATTCATTATTTTTACTATGAATTATAAAATATCATCCATGTATCTAAATGGATCTATGTTTATATAACGATTTTGTGTTACTGGCTTTTTGCAAAATTTATACTCAAATATCAATAACGTAAGATCAGCAAGTAATAGACTACATTTACTTCCATTGTGGTACTCCTTCAATTCGTTTATAGATTGATCCTGCAAAAATTGTAAAACAGTTCTTAATATTATTTAAAGTCAAAGTACTCTGCATTCTCAAAGACAGGATCACTCTGAGTCATCACAGAAGATTACTGATGGGATCAGATTACGGTAGCGAACACAGAACCCCCTCAATGCGAATAGTCAACATGTCGAGAAAAAGGAAAAGCAGAAGAAGGACACGAAAATGCTGAAGGCGAAAAAGACTGAGAAAACAAAACATGTAAAAAGGGAAGAATGCTGTGTATGTGTATGGGTCAGTCAAAGAATTTCTAGCCTTATGCTGTTCCGCGCTTCATTGGAGATATCCAGGCTAGTGACAGGTTTTTCGACTACAAGGAAGCAGATTTGAGCAAGTTTTTTCATGTACTTGGTAGGCCTACAAACTGGTATTAATGACCGCCAATGCTTCGTATTCTAATGGTGAAATGGTGCGATTTGTTAATGTTCCTATTGCAGGATACCTTGTTGGTGACAAGATCAGCTGGGTGGATCTGTTGATTGCTGAGCATACGTCTGACATCAGCAAGAAGGCTCCCGAGTATTTCGATGGATTCCCGGAGGTAAGGGAGTTTGTTCGGGAGGAACTGCGGCGACGTATCTGGACACACAAGACTCATACCCTTAATTTTTGACTGCTAGCGATGAGGCTATTCGTTACATGGTCAGAAGAGCAGGGCATTCTGACCTGCAGTGATGATATCCACTACGCTTCTCCAGTAACAAGCAGGACTGTTCCTAAACAATAGACCATTTTCAAAAAGATTAGGTTATAACCATCTCCTTTCACAATCAGACGTAAGACCCATGAGCCTTCAAGAAGTGTAAAACGAGAAAGACGCTTGCGTGAAGGTTCTCTAAGCTGTTTCACTGCCGATACTGAACAAGCCGTTAGAAACGGTGGAGTGTAATTAACACCTTCTAGGCACACTAAATGAACAAACTAGAAATCGTTCTTAACAGTGTAGATTTTTCCGCTATGCCATCGTCACTTTCTAAAACTCGTAATGGTTGACTATTAGCGAAACTTGGTCCAGAACACTATGTACTTATGAAGGATAGAAATTTATTTATTTTCCTACATACGAGCAGTATGGATTGCGCCATACACTCGTATGAAATTTCTCGCTTTACATTCGATTTGTTGTGTTTCGCTTGAATACTTGTTAAAATTTCTCCAAAAACTGGCCGTATTGATTGATTTGAGCCCCTTCTGAGGATTAAAACATAAAAACACACTACTGCTTGCGAAAGATGCAAGATATGCTAAAAACATGCAGATAAATACTATTTGAAAGGTTCTAGCATTGCTTCTAGTGAAGTTATGTTGCTGCTTGAGACTTATTTTAAAGCGCAAGGTAACGAAATTTCTGTAGCGTGTAAACATTCAACGCGGGGCCTGGCATTTAAGACTCGAATGCTTGTTACAATCTTGCTACTGCTTGATCAGATTTACCTATATTGTGCTTCTTTAGACGTTTAGAACTTGACAATCACGTGAAAGACATGTGACATGCGAGTTTATTGACTGGACAATTTAAATGTGAGCAGGAGCCCAATTTTTCAAGACGCATTCTGTGTACTGATGATACAACAATCAAGCTGAATGGAGAGGTTAATCGGCATAATTGCAGCTACTGCGCGACGGAAAACGTTGAAAGAAGCACAGCACAGGTTAATCTGGTCAAGTAGTAACGAGACTGTAATAAGCATTCAGCCATGCACTATCAATCGAGTCTGTAACGCAAGTTTCAGGAAGGAGCATGGCGCAATCGACTATTTGCAGGCCGAATAAATCTTGCTACTCTGCGCTTTCATATGAGTCTCAAACATCTTCAAAAACTTCACTAGCAGCAATGCTTGAACCTTCCAAATAGTACCTGCATTTTTGGGATACCCCGGATTTTTCGCAAGCAGTAGCGATTTCTCAAATTTTGAACCTTAAAAGAAGCTCAAGTCGGTCAATACGACCACATTGTGAAGAAATTATAACACGTATTCAATCGAGTGTAAAGTGCAAAATGCCAGACAAGTGCATGGCGCAATCCATGCCATTAATAATTCAGAAAATTTCTATTTTCCTAAGCTTTCATATGAGCTCTTATCTTTACTGTGAACAAAGTAATTACCTTTCAAACGTGTATACATTTTTTGACACATCCTGTACTACGATATATGATCCGTTTCCATCTTAAACATAACACTTTTCTTTTTAATCTAAACACTTTTGACGCTAAAATAAATAAAAGGATAAAGGACGGCGTTACTCAATCCCTTTTGGGATGCGCCACGTTTCATTTTATTTCTACGGGATGTCGTGGAGGCGATTTGAATGCGTATTTGGCCATACAATGACTTGCGGTGGCGAGCCGATGAACAAGTCAGCGCTGTATCCTTCCCGGACAAGTCTGGTACCAATTCAAACGAGGGATAGAAGGCTTGGTTGGGCTGGGCGGGAAATCCGAACCAGGAACCTGGTATCGAGTGCACGCGACAGCCGGCGCCTGCTCCATCTGTGCTACACGCGCTCCTAACGATGCTAAAATATATCTATGTACCTGATGTCAAAAAAGATAGAAATGCTAACCAAAATCTCATACCGGATGTCTTACGAAAATGAGCTAAGTTCCTATTCTCTTGGATCAAGAGTGCTTTACGTTGATTCTGAAGTCATACGGTACAGTGGATTTTCCGAATGGAGTAACTGCGCTGTGCACCACATAGTCCAGATCATCTCAGGGTTTATTTTTTAGTACAGACCAGGGATGTGCATTTCCGTTAAATCAATAAATTTCGTTAAAAAGTATAAACAGCTGCGTAGTATTTTTTCATTCGGAAAATGTCACCGCAACCGTTTTATGTGCCTTCTTCACGACAGCAGATGAGCTATTCCAAATGAATCCTTTGAAACGTCTTAAATTTTGACAACTTTTGGGATCAAACTGAACACCTTTTAAATAAAAACGAACGCCTTCCAAGTTAAGCTAATAAATTGTTAAAAAATGTTTCAGAGTCATTCTCATACGATTCCATAATGAAGTAATATTGGAAAAAAATTACAAAGAATTAGAAAGGCTGTTGAAAATAATTTTTAATAAATCATAAATTAATTTTGAAAGCCTTATTATTATTATTATTATTTATTTGGAACGTGTTCAGTTTGATTTGGAAAGTTGTAAAAATTCAGGAAGCTCCAAAGGTTTCATTTGAAAGTGCCCACCTGTCGTGAAGATTCTAAATATATAAAACGGTCCACTGCTATTTTTCGATTGAAACAATACTACGTAGCTATTTATAATTTTTAAAGATATTTAACGTTTTAACGGAAACGCACGCTCCTGGTGCAAACACTGATTGCTTCCAGTTAAGGGATAAAGGATAGAGGACGGCGTTACTCAATCCCTTTTGGGATGCGCCACGTTTCATTTTATTTCTACGGGATGTCGTGGAGGCGATTTGAATGCGTATTTGGCCATACAATGACTTGCGGTGGTCAGCCGATGAGCAAGTCAGCGCTCTATCCTTCCCAGACAAGTCTAGTACCCTGGGCAGGAAATCCGAACCAGGAACCTAGTATCGAATGCACGCGATAGCCGGCCCCTCCTCCGACTGCGCTACACGCGATTGCTTCCAGTTACCCAGTAAAAACGGCGGCTTTTTTTTAACGTAATTCTTTTGCCTTTCTTAGATGTGCATATAGTAAACGTTCAAACAGCAATATGTGCATATAGTAAGCGTTCAAACAGCAATATTATTCTAAACTCTTTAGAGCATGTCTGTACGTACAATTTAGTCGGCGAAATACTTTCTTTATTTTATCTTTAAAAGTATTGTAGAAGAATGAAGAAAATGTCCATCTTAGCCTGAAAGAGTCCAGATTAAAGTTGAAATGGTATACATTGCTAATTCAGACTGCAATTATACGTTGACTGTTTCAGGTGAAGGCTCACATGGAACTCATCCGGCAGAATCCCAGAATCAAAAATTGGGTTGAGAGCCGCCCCGAGACGACATTCTAGTCGTTCGAGACGCAATACATTCCGACTTGTCCGATGTTTCACTTCTCTGTGATCCTTATCTTTAGTTGTTCAATCTTATGCGTAGTTATGGAGTCTTATATTTGATCTTGCACTCTGGCTTCCAATAAAAATATGAAATTAATTTGAAGCAAATTTAAAGCAGTAATTGGATTGAGTGCGAAAAACGTACAGTAGCAATGGAATATGATTGAAAACGATGCAGATCTAAATTATTTTTCTCATTCTTCACTGTAGATAACGTGAGCACTTCCAAAATCATTATCGTTATCAATGTAACTTGCCGCTAATTCCTTATGGTCAGAAGCAGATTCCCATATAAAATTTTGGAAATGTTCATTATTATGCAATGTTTATTATTATTTATATAATGTTTATTATTACTATTACTTATTCTTTCATACTCATGTTTTTTGATATTACATTTTTTCATGGTGATAAGGGATATTTAATTACTTATTCCTGTACCATGCGCAAAGCATACGTGATAAAAGTACAGCGGTAGGGAAAGCTCTTTCACGTCAACGACTCAGGCAAATTTTCTGAGACATTTTTCGAGTTTCGATTATTATACGTTGACTGTTATCAGATGATGTTGCTTTTTGATGCAGTTTCATCCATAATAGTAATTAGTTTTATAACACTAACACACCATTTCTTAAGAAAAGCTATAGAAAAGCCGACAGTGTAAACAAACATTTGAATGTGTGTGTATTAAAGACTCAGAGCAGTTTTAAAGGACATGAACGATTTCCTATAGGACGTGGTATGACTAGGTTTTGTTTATTATCGTAATGAAAAGTCTATCAGAATAGGACAATTTCTTAGAGTGCGGTAATCCATATCATTGAGTACCTTCACTTCAAATTTGGTGTAAAATCGTCACTCAGAGAAAGCGTTCCAACTCCTTGCCCACTGCTGCACTCTTACCATGACCTTATCATATTTTATGTTTTATTGTAGGTAATTTCGTACTGCAGGATTGCCTTGTATTTTGCAGTTCGTTTTGTTCACGTGTTCCGACCGTTACAAAAATTGATTCTTTATTACACCAAAGTTTTAGACTTACACCTACAAGGAAACAAACGTTAAAGCTTTTGCAAATTTATGGCTAATTTTCTTCCTGCTGAACGCCCCTTCCACAAGAGCTCCTTCGTGCAACCCAGCGAATCGTAGGTGCCCCTAAAATATTGAAAAAATTGATGCTGTGTTTTGCAAAAGGCGGTGGTAACATCAGCCTTTGGCACACATTTACACACACACCCTCGGATGTCAACCTATCGTAATCGACCTTACGATAAATTTAGGCCCTCGGTTTCGTAAGCAGTCCCCATTCGCTACTAGGAAGGCTTGGTTGCCAAAAGGTAAGCAGAAAAAGACATTCAAATAGGGAAGCATCTATTGATCATGCAAAAGTATTTTTTCGGTAGCTGGAACTTCCAGACTTTTTAATGAAATGGTAACCGCACTAAAACTAAGGCGTTTATATAACTTAGAGCGCGGTCTTTCTCTGCACTAAGCAATCAAGTTTTAATGAAGCAAAACTTACAATATCGGTGGGCACAGCAACCATCTGAAGGATGTGGAAATAGCAACACAGAGTACAATTTAACACACTCATAACCAAAGTAGCAGAGATAATGTTACAAATACTGCGGTCTCATTTTTATTGGTGAGGGCTCTTCACTACAAATGCAGTCTCGAAGGCGACAAGGAAAAGTATTAACGTTGCGCGGTAGGAAGTTTGAGTCGATTTTGTCCTACGTTTGACCGAAACTGCCCTCAGCCACTGGATACCTCTGTGGAAACTAGCACAGACCTTGTTCTCAGAATGCCTTCGTACAGTGTAGTCTAGTGCACTCATATCCAGGCTGTATGGAGGCTATTCCTTATCCGAAACGAAATCCTTCAAGTAGTCTTAGCATCAGTCCTGAACCACATTCACCTTGTCTGGGATCCATCACTAATAGTAAGACACAATGCTTGCTTTCGATGTGAAAATTAAGACAAAAAAATAGACGCCTTCTTAGAACGCTATTCAGGTAGTTTAGCAGGTTTACCTTCACTCGGAGATAAACAAAAGCGAGATATGTGCCGTGTGGTAAATGTGCACTCCATGGTACGGAACGGTTGGACTTCCTGATAACGAGTCTTCCACTAGAATTCGCTCTCTTTAAAGACTATTCTGTAGTTGTGACGGTTTAGTGCAGCTTCCATGGTGAAGAGCGTGTCGCTGAAGAAATGGTGGTACGCATTATTTGCTGCTCGACTGAGCAGGTCCTTGCATCCAAGGCCGTTTGCTGTGCCAGTGTCGTATAGAGTAGTTACAATTACATTAGTAATTGCATGTGAGGTTTTGACGAGATAAATGGTTCGTTTCTGATGCACTTCCATGCTTGCACAGACAAAAGCATCAGGCGTGAAGCACCGCGCTTTCCCAGGGTCTGCCGCGCACCGGTCGGAGCGCCTATCGGTACACACATATATCCCTATGAACACAACCAGCTAAATCTCGATACAAAGGGGCTTACCTCCCGCTCCCTGATCCCGTGCCGACCAATAATGTACAATAATATGCCTTTACATTACATCCTTCAAAAACAAGCGCATACACATAGAACACATATATAGATAACAGGAATAGGAATAATATACAGCTATACTGCTATAATGTACAGCACGACCATTAGGTATGCCGTCAGCTATGATGTTTCTGAAAGACATAGCAAAGCCGCTCAGCGTCCTCCAGAACGATCGATATCTTACGCAGTAAAAGGGCGGCTCGTAATGCCCGAGATAGTGCGGCGCTCAAAGTATAAACCGCGACGAGCCGGGGTGTATCGATCGGAACCGCCACCCAGAGGATAGGAGCGCTCGGCTGAGCCAGTGCTGAAGCAGACAGGGTGAACCAGCGAACGGACAGACGAAAGGCGACGAGTCGAAACTCGCGGCCTTTGTAAGCGCAGGGGCTTTTGGGAGGAACCTAATTTGAGCAAAGCCGTGGCGACATGCCGGGCAGAACGCGCCTTATGGAGGAGAGGCTGGGGGTACGGACGCCCACGGGGAATTTGAAAGGAGCGAACCTCGCGATTCGTGACAGTCGGTAGAGATCCAGCCTCGCAGCGTTTTGACGGTTGAGAGAGTGCCACTTTGAGTGTTAGTCAACAAACTAAAACACCGACTCTTCTTTTTTGAGAAAAAACGACGGCTCCCTCACTTGGCTCCTTACTTTCCGTTCTGGTGCAAGCTTTAGAGAATAGTAGTGACTTTGGCAATCCGATATATAATAGACGTAAAGTGAGCTGCAACGCTATGCCACACTGGGCTTTATAGACTCTCGCCCCGATGGATGGAAATAGCCCTCGTTATTGGTTGGCTCAACGCTCTCCTACGCTATCTGCGACGCCACTCACGGTCGACTAACCGAAACGTCAACATGACGAGATCAACGGACAGCAACGTCGAAGTCGATCGAACATCATATTGCACAATATCACTCAGCATGAGGTAGAATAACACAACACTACCTAAAATGAATAGTTATTGGTACACAAAGGATAAGAGTCAGTTGATATGTGATGAAAACGCAACAGACCATTCATTTACCCATTTACCTGCATTTTTGCGGTTGCGTTCACCTGGGAATGGCAAAAATCCTCACGATTTGGCCATCTGACATATGTGTATCAAAATTGCCCACAATCCAAACGCCTAGTACTTAGAACACCAGACGTCCCGCATGCGTCTGAATTCTGTCGCCCTTGATGATAGGCCGCCGCGATTACGGTCGCTGCTCTTGCGTGTTCCTGTACGCTTCGCTATTCATCCTTTCACCAAAATTAATGAATGACTTGAAAAACGAAATAAGATGTCAGCTTGTTCACTGGTCTAACAAAAAGAATTGAGTCGTCTCAGATTTATTAGAGGTCCAGAAGGTGAGAGGGAAAAGACAGTCATACCAAATGTCGGAACAACAACAATGGAAAGAGTATTTGCTCATCTTTGCGATTAGGTAGTTGACTTTTACCTGCTGGGTCTGCTGAAGTATTCGCATGCAACTGCCATTCTAAGATAACTCCGAGATTAACTGACTTGAAAACAAGTAGCTTCAATCCCAAAGCGGGCCCTCCATAATGGCTTGTAAATCCTAGTTACTCATATATACATACAACATACAACACAACACATGAACGACCCTACCTTATCCGATCTTCTCCCTTGGAAGTATCCAATCCCGACGCTGAAATATTAAGAAAATGGTTATCGAACTATGGAGAGGCTGCAGCGGCGCTGCTCGTAGGTAAACTACCGGCGTGCGCGTCAACTTACTCACCGTGGGTGCACTTATGTGTCGCCCCACGGCCTACTTCTATTGTTGCATGTGGTCCGCGTCGGTCGCTTATTTTTCTGCATTTTTTCTGTATTTCCGCAACGATCACCCAACCTTGGACGAAGAAGTCATCCTTTTCAGCTTATGCGTTCCGCCAAAGTTTAACTGGGAATTCTCTCTACTGCGAAGTGGGAAATGTCCCGGTAAAAATGCAGAAGAACATTAAACTTCCGTTCTTTTCTGGTGCAACCATTCATTACTTTTGTCGAGCAAAACAATTTTGTTCAGCTTTCCGCTAACGGAAAGTAGTAGTTTAATGTTGTATATAATAGCAAAGACATGTTTACAAAATGAGTTACGCTGGTTCTTCCATCTCGGCTGCAAATATGTACGCAAATATTCTACACGATTGACATGATTGGTAGGCCTGCAACGAGAACGAGTAGCGAACCTAACCTGAAAACCATCACAGCAGGCAAAAAACGGCCGGTGTGGAATAAATTGCAGTGTATTGAGATCGCAGTTAAAAAATGTGAAATTTGGAAATCACGTACTTTGTTGAAGTACCGACAATTCCTTCACGATACCTGTTCTAAAAAGGATCATGAAAATTGTAAAGGAGAGACTGAGAAGAACGGAAAGTGCAACGAAAAGGGGAAGGCGTTGCGGAAAAAGTAGCATAACATTTTTGGAGATGAATAAAACTGTTAAATTGGAAAAGAAGTTCTTAGGACAGGAAGATTACAGCGTCGGCTCTCGTTTTCATTTCCTGCTCGAGGAATTCCGCCCTATGTTTAGAGCATTTGTTTTCCTAGCGTCGTAGGATAGGTTTGATAAAAAACATTTAAAAAAGGTATGGAAATAATCAGAAATGAATGGGAGAAAGAAATCATGCCAGTTGTGCTGCCTCGGAGCGTCCATGGGTATTAACTGTGTTCTGCTGCACGCTGCGTAGGCCCGCCGCACGTTTGAGCTCGAACAATGCGCAGACGCATTCTCGTTCGGCACCTGCTCCAGAGATTCGATTTGTAGTGTTTGAGCGAAACCTTCACTTCCATGAAACAATGATGTAGAATAATTCTTCAAACCATCGCCTAGTTTCTTTTGTTTACCAACATGTTGCTCTCTCGAAATCCCAGTTCTTGCAGCTCTTCAAGGAAACCATTGTTGAGTAAATGCAATGAGCTAGCATTTGAAATACCTCGCATCTCATTAATTCAAGGATCGGTTAAGGTAAGACAAAGAACTTCTCCATCCAATCCTGTCTTATGACAGATGACAACAGATGATCTTTTTGCTCGAGGGAAAAAAGATCGTCATATTACCTATTCAAGACTTTCAGGAAGAAGTATCACCTAAGCGATTCCCATCATCCTGACGTTCTTTGGCATTCCAAGGAATGCAGCGGACAGCTACAGCTCTCTTCCCACAAAAATCACAATGTGTCAACGTATGACAGCCGACATGCCGAATTATTGAGTACTATTATTCTCAAGGCTGAGCCATGCGAACGCACAATAGGTAGTTACCAAATGTCAAACCAGCATGAAAGCATAGTATCTCTCCGGTGAAGTTTTCAAATGTTTGGACCTTGCAGGATTATGACGTTCTGGTGACTTTTTCAAAATGAGATCCTGCCCGACTACTAAGCAGGATCTTCTGTTCCTTGTCGTACCGATAGATAAAGGTGAGCTTTTCCTCTGGTTTCTCTATCTAAATACAATTAGTTCGGCTTAATTTGGGTCGGTCCTGACAGGGCTTCTTAACTCATTATGTAATCCTACTTCTGCCTCCTTGTCGCTGGGGTCTGCAGACCAGCAATAGTGTTTTTGTCTCGCTGTTCTGTATGGATTTATACTCGAAGTCAAAGGCCCTAGTCATCGACTACCTGTCAAAATCGTCTTGAACACCAATGGGTTATGGCGGTTAAATATGGCGGTCTCCATGTTCAAATCTCATGAAACCTGGGCATGCCTGAGTTGCTTCAATTCTTCTGTGCCACGCAGGTTTGATATGATGGAACGTTTACTTCGGCCTGACCCTTCGACAATTTCCTCGTTTTCAAAGCCCCGAAAGAAATTCGAAGCCTAAGATCAGGCACTCATCTCGGCAAAGATTTAGGTTTTCAACTCGGACAGTTTTAACGAATTCCTAAGAATGCCAAGGTGAATCCCACTGAAGCAAACCGAACTCACAGTCGTTCCATCAGCACTGGGTGAAAGCTCTGTTATTGGACTACCATAGAGCAAATAAGACCTCCCAAGTACAAATCTATAGTGATGTTGAGCTATAGAAGTACTTGGTCTTGGTCTCATATCCCACAGAACTGAATGAACAGCAAAAAGTCACTGGTGATCGAAGTGTACTCGTTGTTCATAGTTGGGTTACGTTCTCGATTCCAAAAAGCCTCTAGAGTCTTTCTGGCTCCAATCTCACTTTCACATACCAACACATTGCACTTTATACTAAACCACCGTGGGCTTCCTCTCGATGTTTACCGAGTGGAGTTAGTAAGCTCCGCTTCTGCTTACCAGCTAGATGTTACCTGATGCGCACACTTAGTGCCCTCCCTGTTTCACCTATGGATGGCTCGCCACAGATTAAACACTGAATTTGGTAAACAACGGCCTTCTGTGCACAATCTCCACTCCTTCCATACGGGCAAACCACGCAGCCTCTCATTATGCATGTGCGATCGTAAAGCCTATTGCGAACTAGGAGCCGTTTTATATTGCTTCCTGGCATATTAACCAGCACAATTTCATCGTCCAAGTTTGCTCGCACTAGGCAGAGACGTATAGCTGCCGTGATTTCGTCAGAAATGAAGGGTAGTTGGATACATACTTTCATTTCTTCTCGCAATTCACCATGTCTCTATCCCATCCGGTTACTTCGTTGTCTTGGTTCGTACCCATTGAGACGCAGAAAATCTCAGCGGCAGAACTCCAGCAGAACTACCACTTAACAAGAATCTGCATTTCAGGGAAAATCGCAAATATTCCAGTGTTGGCGACCGTTACTTTGCCACATGGTTGCGTGCGAATTCTAGTGAACCTAGGCTGAAGAGGATACAGTAATAGATTTTTCGGCGGTCCACAGTGAGGTGAGAACTGGCGACTTCGTCACATGTGTCACAACGTTTGTAGATGCCAAAAAATAGAAAAAAACATAAAAGTTGTGGGTGATTTATGATTAGTTGAATCAATTGAACTGCTTAACCATTATTTGCAACGGTAACGGAACGAACCTACACAATGCTTCCAGGTCTCATAAGGTTGATTTTATGTTGAAGTAGAACTTCCCTATGCAGCCGTATGCCGAACGGAGTACCTATTTTTATTTTAAGTGCTTTTAATGTTGCGGTGCTGGGCATAAGGTATACTCAGCAGGAGTGTCCTCGGGCGGGAAGTGCGCCGTGGGCGGTTGTCCTCGACCGGGACGGCCCGCGTCGCATTGGAGCAGATTTCGGCGCCGTGACTGAAAAGGCGTCGCCGATCGACAGCCTTCCGGGGTACAGTGCATCGCGGGCGGCTGCCGTCCTGCGGGCGGGAATTATACCAGCTTCCTGTTCGTTCGTCGGTGGCGATCCGCTGACGGCGGGTGGAGGGGCTCGGCACGATTCGCGCCTGTCCGAGGACACTCCAACGGAAGTGTTTAGGAGCTAAGGTGCTGAGTGGCTTTCTCCGCACCTTAGCTCCTAAACATTCGCTAATTATGGTGGTAGTTTGATTAAAAAGACTAAATGAGTTCTTCTTAATAGAAGATCAAAAAGGGGCTGGATTACGATGGATCTTCAGAGATCCGCACAATTTAGCGACGAGGTGGGGGCGGCAGTCGACAAAACTGGGGTTGCAATTACATTCTGATGATGATGAAGGTATAATATTCTGAAGAGGGGTATGAGAAAGCTGCGAAAACAGCGATTTTTTGCGTCTATTCCGCCCGAAAATCAAAAGGCAGGAGCGGTATTGTACTCCGCAAGTGGATCATTTCCTACTCAGTTAGCTCAGTTGCAGAAAACCAGTTTTTAGCTGCTCTAGGCCCTGTGGCAGGAACTAAATTTTCAGAGAAAATAGCAACTAAACCTGTCCCTTCGGGTTTATTTACGTGTAGATCACACAGCCTCTTAGGCCCTTACATAACAAAACACGGCAATAGCGTAAAGATTTTATTAACAATAGAGCGCATGTGGACAGTGATAAAGGTCACGGACATCAGGCCAGGGGGGGAGGGGGAATGAGGAACTAGGCTCAGGAACTCGTCAGGGGCTTGGAGGCGCCGGAGCCGAAACCACACGGCCAGCGATCAGACTAGGACGAACCTCGCAGCATTCGTAGAGGTTCTTTTATATCCTTCAGCCAGTGGGATGAAACAACAGCTGTCACTGTTTCAACATGCTGAGGACACTCGAGAGTCTCGAATAGGTGCTCACGCTCATTACAGATGTGGTCCCCACAAAAATGAGCACAAGCATTGTTGTGGCCCCTGTTTCACCTAGTTCTGCGCGCTACATGAAACAGCAGGAATCGCTCACTAGTGTTCGCCACGTCTCTTAGTATGCGGCTTGGAAACGACGATTTGATTCCAATGGAAGAGTAGACAGTGATGACAAATAAGCCTGTGTGTTCCTAACAAAAAGTGTGCCGATCACGACATAACGTATGTGCGAGAATTCGGACGGCGCCGTGGTATAAGAAGGCACAGACACGTAAGCAGAGATCGCTCACTAGCGGCTTATATGGGTGCATTTGAGTGAGTCGACCACTTCGACTAGTACATATAGGACCTTTTAAGCTAAATATGACCTGCGGGTGGCTATTAGCTTAAAGGATTCTTAATCTAACCTCCATACATTTTTTGGTGCTAATATGTACGTTGCACGGTGTTGCATGGTAATTTAGTTTAGAACTAAACTATATTTATACTAGCAGCACCTTAAGAATGACCAACAGGGGTCTTCGTGTAGCTTACGTGCGACATCTTGTGCTACCTTGCAGCAGCTTACGAATGACTAGTTTGAGACAATCTATTACAGTACCGAACGCGTCTTTTGAATAGACGCCGAAAAAACCGCACTTTTGCGGTTTTTGCGTCTTTTTGCTATAACTCGGCGCAATTTTCAAAAACGGACATCGGATTCGTAATCAGCACGCCAAATAACCCCCTAGATGAATTTGAAGGGAGTTTGGACAGGAGCATTTGGCAATTTTCGAAATCGTCGACTATCGTTGACGTCATCGTCCATCTGGCGCGGCTTGGAGGGCGCTCTTCTATGAGAAACTGTCAAAAAATCGATGTTTTCAAAATTAGTCGAAATTGATACCGTTTGATAGGGCTTTTCGAGCTGAACAGAATGGTACCCAGGCTGGGGCTCGAAATCTCGAACGTGGGCGAGTAAGGACGGAAGAAGCTTCACCGCTGCCCTCCGCCGTTCTAACTGGCAGATTGGGCTAAGGCAGTTTAGGCAGCTGGAGAGTTAGGAGCAGATCATCGTAAAGTGTTTTCGGTACTTTGCTCATCCACGACTTTGCAAGCTGTTAGCTCACCTTGTGTACCCGCAGCGGTCGACCGATTTCTGAAAAAATCGTGTCACACATGCCCAACCTGCATTTTCGCACCTCCGTAGCCTTGCCAATTCGTAAGATAATTTGATATGCTTTGGCGCTTTACTAGAGCATATTACTGCCTGCGGAATGCACACGTTCCAGCCAGAAAGATTGGAAGCTGACAGAGTTATCGCGCTCCGAACACGCCCGCGCGTGCAATTTGCGAGGTATCGCGCCCAGTAGATTAATAGGTTTCGATCCTATATACATTGTGCACAGCGCACTCCAAAGTCTCGCCGGAACAGAGTACAGCAATTCTTGAGTAGGGCGGCTGAGAATTTCTCACAAAACTCCCTAAATGCTCACTTTACGAACTGTCCCCCCCCCCCTCGATTGATAGGTTCGGTCCTATATGCATTGTGCACGGCTCACTCTCAGAGGATTCCTGGCATGACAAAACACTTTACGCCATGCTTGAGGTGCTCCGAGAGCATGCAAGCCCGGGAATAAAAGCTTCTCCAGCACCAAAAAAGTCTGCTCCAGTCATCCTTGACCACCCACTGGTTTGGCGAAGTTGTATACATGGTTGTGTAGATCTCGAAGAGACGAATCGAAAGGTACCAACTGTTTCTCAAAAAACCCTAAATTAGAAGAATTGTGAGCATGCAACTGTTTTTGACGCATTGCGGCTGACAACTCGTCCGCAGCCGGGCTTCTCAATGGAGCGCAACTTTTCAATTTTGGCCATTTTTGATCTTTCATATGAAATGTAAACACCAAACGATAGAGCTCGATCTCCTGAGCTCAAATATGCTCTTGGTGTTTGAAAAAATGACATTTTGGCGAGTTATAGCGAAAAGACGCAAAAACCGCAAAAGTGCGGTTTCTTGGCGTCTATTCAAAAGAAGCGTCCGGTACTGTACCTGCATGTAGCTTGGATTGTTCAAAATTTTCTGAGTTGGCGGCGTCCCCGTTGGAATGGGGCTCTTGTCCACTTGCCCAGTATAGTCATGCTTACGGCGTTGTTCGTTGCCTTGGTGTAGCGAGATTTGACTAGGCATAGCTTCCGTGCTGGTTCAGGCTTTTGTGCTGAGGTTGTGTGCATTCGTTTCACTTTCTACTGAATGGGCCAACAACGAGTCCACCAAATTTCTATGAACTGTGCTCCAATGTATATGTGTAAATAAACCTTATCTTATTTTATTTAAAGTGTAGAAATGGCGGATGGTAGCCATCCGCAAGAGGCGCCGAGTATCGCGCGTATCCTGAGAATCGAGGGTTTTGGTTCGGAACTTCGCTCAGTTAAACAGACCTTGCATCCCTCCGAGTCCGATGCATTGGTACCATCGTCGCTTGACAGGGAAAGATACCAGGTCGCAGTGGCACTTCGAAATGAGGCATATATCATGGGATGCAGTTAGATAATTCTGAATATTTGTTCCTTATCAGCAACGGACATCGGGAGCGCAATAACCAACAATTTTCACGTTGCCCTGAACTTGCCTTGTCGACCCTGCTCCTTTGCTATTTGTAGCCATCAATAATCCAGAGGTCGAAAAAATTTGTGGATGAGCTGCGACTGAGGAGGCTATTCTGGAACAGATCACAAATATAACATTCGTTCATGAAATATCGGCCGATATCAGCAAGTTTGGGCTGGGGTGCGTAGCAACGATGGCTGGGTCAGGGATGGGCCAAAATTTTGAAAATTTTCCCAGAAAACAGGGAACAGAAAATCGCCTTCGTCACAAATCAGAAGTCAGAAAAGCCAAAAATGCCAGAAAAAAGAAAAATCAGAAAACAGAAATTTTCGAAATTGTCACACGACCTAATTATTC
The DNA here is from genome assembly GCA_947359475.1 of Heligmosomoides polygyrus bakeri. NCBI lineage: Eukaryota > Metazoa > Nematoda > Chromadorea > Rhabditida > Heligmosomidae > Heligmosomoides > Heligmosomoides polygyrus. Next base: position 13,869,938 of record OX375866.1, read on the forward strand.
CTCTCAAAGATTCATTTTCCGAGTAGCAAATGCTTTTCTATGACTAAAAATATAGTTACGGGCCAGCGTTTTTGTTTGAAAGCGTTTATAAAAATTTCTAGCATACTCCTAATTTCAGTACAATTGGTAAACTGTCTGAATCGGTATGCAGCTGAATCTTACGAGGACGATGTGTATGACGAACGGACGAGTTTCTATGATCCTATTTTCTCTCGACGGCACATCAATTAATGCTCCAGCTACGTGCATCTGGGTCGCGAAGTCAATATGGTCACGACCTAGCGTCAGAGCTGAGCAGGAGGAAACGAGAAACTTGGGGAGCTTTCAAGACGTCGAAGAAGTTGCGAAGAAGACGAAGAAAGTCCGACTTTGTGTCTGTCTATTCGACTCTACTGTCCTTCCTGCCCTAACATACGCCTCAGAGACCTGGTGCTATACGAAAGCAGGATTAACACGCTATCCAAGTCATGCAGCGTGGAATCGAGAGGACAACACTCGGAGTGACACGATTCGCGCAAGCGAAAGAAGTTCTCCGAAGTTCTGAGCTTCGTCAACATCCGAAGATCAGAGACGCTGTCGCATGGGCTAAGTTAGGTAGGCCAGCCACGTAATGCGCTTTCGCGTACACTCGCTGGACGTCACCGACTGGATTACGGGAGAAGTCAAGCGAATATGTAACACGACGCCCACTAACGTGTTGGTCGGACTTCTGACTTCTTTTCTAAGTTCTAAGCGATCCATGTGACGCTCTTCGTGTCACTCGCGTACGGAGGGTCAATTGGAGCACTCTGGCACGCTACTAGGAGAGCGGAGGCGCTACTTAGGTGATACAGGTGATACATGAAAAATTGCATGGTTTACTACCGTATTACAACATCAGCGGAATCGAAGGCAACTAAAAGTTCTATTCCTTACTAATTTTTGAGCTGAGCAAGGTTCAGTGTTAGAAAAATAGCCTCATGAAAAGCTCCGCAGAAAGCGTATTTTTATTGGATTTCTATGGTATAATTTTGTTGGCAGCTCCATTTTCTGTTTTCTGGTCAATTTTTGGCCATTTTCCCAGAAAACAGAAAACAGAAAAAATGCCCAAATTGGACAGAAAATCAGAAAGCAGAAAACAGAAATTCCGCCCTTCCCTGGTCAGGATCATCAAATTCGTCAAGATTTCACCCAAAGTGATTACTTGGGGTGGTGATCAGATTATGCCATCTGATTCCAATTCCCGACCCGTTATGATACATTACGATAGCTATGTGGATAACAGTGGTGATGGGGGTCAGCACCACCTACTTCACCCGAACCTGCCCTAAAGAGGTTATTCAAAGCGCTGTTCACGAATATTTTTCATAGCACAAACGTGTCATGCTCCGGCTTCGAGGACACGGTTTCCAAAGAAATCTCATGTGGAAAGTTTCGATTGGTCTCTTCGCCTATTTTTTCTGGAATGCAATCGCCACATTGCCAGGGAGTCGAACCACCAACCACTTTCCTCTTACCATACCGCCTCCCTGTCCACTGCGCCATCACTGCTCTGACGCCAGCGGCGCTTGCGGTTTGCTTCAGAAGAGTACAATCGTGGAGATGCTCCTCTATTCTGCTCCCAAAGTTGGAACTTATCTCTAGAATTGGCATTCAAAACAGCATCACACGATTTAGATCTCATACCAAGGGCCACTGCGACCGGAAATCCTTCTTTTTTGATTGAACTTTGTATTTCCTGGAGAACACATAGCGTAGTCCAAATAGCAACTGACGCCGTCCTTTATTCGATATTCTTCAGAAAGCGCAGTCGGAGGAGGTGCCGACTGTCGCGTGCACCCGATACCAGGTTCTTGGTTCGGATTTCTCGCTCAGACCAGTCAAGCCATTCACCTTCCCGGGGTTGGAGAATTGGTACAATACTTGTCTGTGAAAGAAAAAGCGCTGGCTTGTTCATCGGTTGGCCACCAGTCATTGTAGGGCAAAATGCGCATTCAACCGGTGTGGTGACCTTGATTTCGACACAACGCCGAATTTATTTGGGAACCCGGTAGTCGCTACCCCGTGATCACCAGTACCATCCACGCCCTCCGACCACTCACGGCACATGCCGTTCCGCCCTCGCTGAGGAGGCCATAAAACAGCAGGCCAGGAAAACGCCTGGCGGTCTCCTCCCCATAGGCGAGCTCGAGCGTCCCTTTCCCCTCTCCCAATCCTCTCCACCGTAGGTCATCCTCTGTGTATCCTGTCTGTACTTAGAATTGTAATTGTTTAAGAGGAGCCCTGTCTTACTCCTAATGAATATTCCTCTCGCATGATCCATACTCTATGCCCACCTTTTGTATATTCAGTATCATACCCGCATGTTCCGAATATTTTGTATGTCTGTGTATGAAGATAAAATCATATAAAAGAAGTAATGGTGTTTGTTATCTCCGCTACGGGATCGTGCCTTCTGGCACTGCTTTAGCATGTTAATAAACCGAACCGCTGGTTTATTACACCGGTTCCAGACGTATCCAGACGTAAGAAGAAGAATGCGTGGCGCATCCCTAAAGTAATTGACTAACACCGTCCTCTATACTTTATCCTTCGGAAAGCTCTGGAAGCACTCTAGGGCGTAACACCGCTACGAAAGAGAACATAAGCATAGAGTCTATTGAAGCCTTCAATCATGGGTTCGATACATCATTGAATAACTGATGTAGGGGTTAATCAACTCCTTATTGGGACGTGCCATGCATTCCACTTCTACGGGACGTTACGGAGGAAATTTGAATGCGTATTTAGCCCATTCAATGGCGTGCGATGATCGGACGATGGACAAGTCAGCGCTTGGTTGGCCTGGGCGGGCCCAGGAATCGGGTGCATGCGATAGTCGGCACCTCCTCCGACTGCGCTACCATGCCCCCAGGATGTCAAATCATAAAGCCATTAATCTGACACATTATGAACAGTTTACAGGTTTCCACATACAAAATCGCCCCATAAAGCAAATAGGATTTATTGAGCAGCTTGCTGGATAGGAAGTCTGACTTAAAATAGCGTAAGTGTAATAGAAGTTCACTGTGATTACACAGAGCAAAGAACATAGACGCAGCAAAACACAGAAGTGCAAGGGAAAAGGGGCGGAAATGATGACAATTCGAACGCGGTTGCTATACAAAAAGCCAGCGGCGGCAGTGGTGCGCTCGCTTGTGGCCTTTGCAATAACGTATATTTGCCTCCACCAAGATCATCAACTCGTTGTCATCAATGCCAGAGCGACATCCGCAACCTGCCTCATCCTCAATATCCAATTCACCACGATGAAATTTTTGAAAACCTCGCATCACCATGGATCCATTAACCCTTCCTTGGCCCCATACCAGGCTGATGTTCCGAGTTGTTTCCACCTCAGTTCGACCGAGTTTGAACTCATAGAAGTAAATCTGCCGAAATTGCGGCTTTGACATGTCCATTTAGAGCCTACGAAATCTGCTGTGAAGCAATCTATATTAAAAACGAATGGCGCACTGAAAAAGCGCACAAACCAGCTTTGTAGCACTGTAGAATTATGCAATATTCCAAGGCAAAGTTCTGCCAAAAAATCCCGTTCTAAAGTTGGAGGTAGAGAACCTGCATTACTAATACCCGGACAACCCATTATATTCAGAATATTCCAGTTCTTGAATTAGGGCAGTGACAGCCTCCTCTTCGTGGTTTAGGTCCTCGCAGTATTAACAGCAGACGTCTAGAGTCTAGTGTATTGAGAAGCAAATCTAGCGCACCCCTTATTCTCATCAGTAGGGTAGAGGTGTTACGAACCAACAGTGGGCTCCGCCTTTCATGTTGCGTGGACATCAACGGAAAAACGCAAAAGCTTACTTATTGTTATCAAACTTGTAATACTTTTATAAAGTATGCACTACAAACGAGTACGTTTTTTATTTTATTTTCTAGTGCCTATGAGTGTACTAAATTTGCTGTATTCATAAGTAATGCTTTTTTAAATATGCACAAGAATATTGGGTTATAAATACATTTTCGAAATCTAACTACTTAATGCCATTGCGCGCAATTCTAAAAGTTTCTGCATAAACTATTGACTGTTTTAGTCTCTTTGAAATTCAAATACAACCGTGCGTAAGTCTAGCTGCTTTAAACAAAAAGCTGTTTGCCTTATTATGCTAATTAGTAATACAATAATTTTACGATTATGCATGTGCATGGTTAAGTCTAGAAAATTACAATTGTTGGGATTTCGTTTTAATTATATTTATTTATATTTTTTGATTTTTTATTCATTTAATTTTATTTATTTATTTATTCAACGCACGTAAAAGTGCGTCAATACCAAGCATTGAAAAACAATCGTTAGAAAGCATTACAAGAATGGCAAACCACTAATGAACCGAAAAACTCATGAGCAAACTCCAAAAAACAGCAAAGAGAAAAAAGAAAAAAGAGCAAGGATTACGACATGGTTTTTAACCCGGCAAGAAGTGTTCCGCAAAAGGTTTTTCAACATCTAATAAGTACTAGTGTTTACCCTGCCGAAGAGAGTCCAGCATATGGTATTTACTAAAAGCTAAATAAATAACAGCTTAATAAGAATGTTTTGCAATAAAGGCATCTTGCCCTTGAAACTTTAGAATGCGCTAAGCCTACGACCTTCTGTACGCACGATTCCGGGGCGGGTCCTGTATCTCAAAGACTTCTTTAAACTGGTACGTAACCCGGGCGATGGCAGAAGAAGGGAAAGCGCACGTTGAATAGATATGTTGATACAGAAGAAAGAAGTCTTAAAGGCAAAAAATGAAGAGTTTTATGTTTTTTTAAGCCTTATCATTGTATTGCTAAGTATATTGGAAACTCTGTTTTTTCTATGTCTTGAATAATGAGAATATCATCCATATACCTTCACAGTCGGAACTCGGCATTACGAAACCTGGGCGACGAAAGGTCAGCAAGCAGGCATGGTTGTGGACAAACGACGTGAAGACAAAGGTTCGAGAGAAGAAGTCGCTCTATCACGTGTTTCTCGACGAAAAGACCGACGATAACTGGCGGAAGTACCAAGAAGCGAGGAAAGCTGCAAAGAAGGCCGTGGCTGTTGCAAAAGCCACTCATTATGGAGATGTCAACGAGAAACTCGAGTCACGCGATGGCGAGCGGTATCTGTACCGACTTGCTAAAAATTGCCATCGGCAGACCGAGGATATTTAGAAGTTTTTCGGCATCAATTATGAGAATGGCCCTCTTCTTATGGACTGCAAGAAAGCATTGAAGCGAGGAAATCTCTACGGTAGAATTATCTCATCCAGCCATCCCTTCAACGGCTCCAACCTACGGTCCCGTCCAGAAGATCACAGTGGCGGAGACAGAAGCGGCTCTGAAGGAGATGAGACGAGGCAAAGCGACTGTGCCCGACGACGTGGCGGCTGACCTGTGGAAGTCGAAGTTTTGGTACCCGGAAGAGTGATTAGCGAATTTCTTTAATCAGGTTGTAGCAGAGAAGAAAGTACCTGACTCTTGGAGCCAAAGTACGACGATTCCGATTTGAAAGAAGAAGGGCAGTGCTGCAGACTGCTCCAGTCATCGTCCGATTCACTTGCTTTCGCACAGCATGAAGATCTTTGGGCGAATTGTTGACGGACGAATTCGTGACATCGTTCAGCTTTCCAGCAATGAGTGCGGCTTCGTGGCTGGCTGTGGCACTGTTGATGCTATTCACGCCGCCCGCCTCCTGATAGAGAAGCACCGCGAGAAACAGAAGCCAGTGCATATCGCCTTTCTCGAATTGGAGAAAGCCTTTGACCGCGTACCGCGTGAAGTGTTATGGTACGCCCTGCGACGACGTGGAGTTCGTGAAGAGCTCATACAGTGGGTGCGAACCCTCTACTCTTCCACGAAGAGTAGAGTTCAAGCTGCCGGAACCTCGAGTGAGTTCCCGTCTCTGCCGGGGTACACGAGGGTTCTGCGCTTTCCCCACTCCTTCTTGCTGTCTTGATGGACGCCATTACACGAGATCTTCAGAAGCCAGTCCCCTGGACACTGCTTTATGCTGATGACGTAATGCTCGCTAGCGAAGACAAAGGTGAACTCAAGCGAGAAGTGCAAGCTTGGTGTGATCGTTTGGAGTGTTTTGGACTCAGATTGAACGTGAAGAAGACCGAGTATCTAACGACGAACGTTAATGAGTCCAGCTCCATCAAGGTTAACGGCATCGAGCTCCCACGAATTTTCGGTTTTTAAGTACCTGGGATCAGCAGTCGCGTCTGACGGCAAATTGATGTTCGAAATGAATTCACGCGTGAGTGCAGCTTGGTCCAAGTGGCGCTCGTTGACTGGGGTGCTCTGCGACAAGAAGATACCAGAGCGCTTTAAGTCAAAGATCTACAGAGCAGTCATCCGGCCAGTAGCGATGTACGGCACTGGGTGTTGGCCTGCGACCAAGGAAGTTGAAACGCGCCTCAGCGTCATGGAGACGAAGATGCTGTGCTGGACGGCTGGTGTCACGCGCCTGGACCGCATCCGAACGATGCCATTCAGCAGAAGTTCTGTGTCGCGCTGATAGCTGAAGATGCGCGAAGCTCGCTTACGACGGTACGGCCACGTTCTGCGTGGAAAGGAAGATAGCGTCTGCAAGATAGGCCTTAAGTTCGAGGTGGTAGGAAAGCGGCCTAGAGGGCGGCCGAAGCAGCGCTGGTCTAACACGTTACATATGGACTTCAAGGTGCTGGTGTCCACCCTGATCTAGCGCTGGATCGGGAGAGGTGGCGTCATGACACCAGAATAGCGGACCCCGCTACGAAACGGTGCAGACGCTGAAGAAAAAGAAGAAGAAGATCATCCATATACCTTAAGAGATGGAATTCGTGGTAGTCAACAACTTTTTTATGGGAGTATTTCAATTCAAAAAAGCATAATATAAGGTGAGCAATGAGAGGCAATGCAAACAATGTTTGGTCGAACGCAACATCCAACGCTTTGGGAGGAACTCAAAATAGCTTCATTAAGAAGCAGATGATGTGAGTAACTGGCATTCTGAGCAGATGATGTACTGAGAGAAACAGACCGTCTTGCTCAACTGTTTATGTACTACATCCGAGAAGGATGAGGAACGGTCTGCTAACATTTTAGTACAATTGCTTAAGTCTGGAGCGGCTGAGACAGAGGCTATGTAATGTGACAGGATGTTCCGTTGGAATCAAAACTCTTGCGCCAGGCGGGACTCGAACACGCACCTTCTGCTGCTTTCTGGGTAGCGGTGCTACTCTTTACACCAACTGCCTACGGCCGGAAGCATCGCTGCCCGGAAAGCAGGTGTGGGTTCGAGTTCCGCATGGTGTATGATCTTTGATCGCAATGAAACATCCTTAACAAGACATAGCCTCCTTTTATTAACGGCCCATAAGGTTGTTAGGGGCTCAATCAAATTCTCCAGTAGGCTATTCTTTGTAGAATTCCTGCACTGCGACTGTGCTATCCAGGCGCAAATGGGCAATTTTCTTCGTTCATAGGGCGCGTTCTGAATGACAGAGGCTTAAAAATGCTTCCAAAGCTTCTTCTCAATTTTATAACACGAAGTTACTCAATATTTATTGACAACGTTTCGGGACTTAAGCCCTTCTTCAGGTCTAAAATAACTGTGTTGCATATACCACACCTATATGGACAACGGAACAACTGGCGCTTTACAAACCTGGAACCTCACGGAAAAGAAGGAGGGGGGGGGGGCAAGGACTTCTTGTTGGGCGGTTTGGCCGTAAATGAAGTGCAGGGTCTCTGGGCTTTCTATATACTGAGGGCGCACGGCGTGACTGCTGAGGATGATGGCGACATTGAGAGACGGGAGACCGGTCACTGTCCGCGGATGTATATAAAGAGCTCAGAGACCCTGCACTTCATTTACAGTCAAACCCCCCCATTAAGAAGTCCTTGGTCCCCCTTCCTTCTTTTCCGTGAGGTTTCAGGTCTGTAAAGCGTCAGCTGTTCCGTTGTCCATATAGGTGTGGCATATGCAACACAATTATTTTAGACCTGAAGAAGGGCTTAAGGCCCGAAATGTTGTCAATAAATATTGAACAACTTCGAGTTTCAAAACTGAGAAGAAGACGATACTAGAATGAAGCTCAGGGAACAAATGATCTTAAGGAAGCTTCCAAAACTGTGCTTCTACGTCTGTTATAAACGATTGTACTCTACATATTCAGCTTCTTTGCTTGATAGTAACTTCTCGTCCTATCTTCTTGTTTTTTTGTGTAGTATTATTCGTTTTAGCCTTGGTGTCACATCTTAATGTGCACTTTATAAATAATGCAATAGAAAAATAAATAACAAAATAAACAGTACAACACAAAACTTTAAAGAATGTAGAACCACGAAAGTGGTTTTCCACACGTTATCCACTTGAGAACGCTTCAGCTATAATGGTGCACTATAAGCTCACCTACTTCAACGGACGTGGTCTGGCAGAGGTTACCCGTCAAGTAAGATGAAAAACATAGTAATTGTCAAAAAATCGGGAAGATCCTATATTTTTAAGCTTTTCGCCCTTGCCGACCAGAAATATGAGGACGTGCGCCACACTGATCAGACTTTCGCTAAAGTGAAATCAAGTTCGTTCCAAACGCTACAGTACTCCAATCAACAGCGTCAATTTATCGATTGATTTCAGCCTTTCCTTTCGAGCAGCTTCCAGCACTTGAGGTTGACGGACAGGTATTGGCCCAGTCGCATGCCATAGCACGTTATGTGGCGAGGACATTCGGTGAGGCGTGGTATCGATTTTCGCGCACAGTTGATTGAAATCGATCGCTGATTGATTAATTGATTGATTACTCGAAAAGGAGTAGATCACAAAGATGGCTGCTGTGGTAAAAATATGGCACGTCTGGTCTATATCGGCGAGCTGTGTAGCAACCGAATACCTCTTACGTGCGCATAGTTTTTACTTTGAGCAACTTAGTGGACTACAGTTGACGACTTCTCTTTACAGTGAACTCTTCAGGATTCGCCGGCAAGGACGCGTTCGAGCAGGCAGTCATCGACTCGTTGGCGGATCAGTATAAAGACTATTACAATGAGATTTGGCCGTACCTCTACGTCGTGTACGGCATCGGACCCGGTGATGCGGTACCGATCTTATACTCTAGGCCGATATTGTGGGCGACAATTCTGTTGAACTACATGTTCAGGCGAAACTGAAGGATGAAGTACTCCTGCCAGGTCGAGCGAAGTTCCTGGGACTCATCACCAACTTCTTGAAGAAGAACTCCACTCATGGTAAAGAAACTTTTGAGACCAAGACCTCTGTCTGCAAAAGTCTCAAGGCTGGCGATGTTAGAGTGCTTACGCAGCACGATTTCCACTATCATAGCAGCAGCTGGATCATCCAAAAGAGCAACGTGTTCGGAACGTCTTCTCAGTCGCCAGGCGCGTTGCACAACTACATTCCCCTCCTGCCCACACTTCCCCCAACACAGTCCTCCTGCACCGCATCTCCAGGCGCGTTTGGCGACATGTTCGGCACGTAATTTCTATTCATCTTCCTATTTTTTAATGGCTAAGGAAGTGAGTCCACACAATAGATTGTAACGCTTCGTTCTTGACGAATCATCTCCAGGCGTGTTTGGCGAGCTTTGCGAATCCCTTCTAGAAAGATTGTTTCAGAAGAGAGAACGTCTGATCATAACCAAAAGGACGTATCCCATTGTTTGAAGGTGTGGCATCAACCCACTTTTATAGTTAGAAAAGTAGCGCAGTAGTAGCAGTCGCACAAGAGTCGGCTCATACATACCTCGATGTTTCTCTGCATACTCCTAGGCAGCATAATGAATAGCGCCTGTGTATGGGACAGTGCCTCCAGAGCCAATGTACAGAGTGTCTCAAAAAAAGGTATCTTCTTCTTCTTCTCCTGAGCGTTTAGTCCCGCGCAGTCGCAGGGTCCGCTGTTCTTGTGATCTGTCGCCACCTCATCCTATCAAGGGCGCCGACTTCGGCGAGATCTCTCTTGATGACGTCCTTCCATCTTTTCCTTGGAGTTCCTCTCGGACGCTTTCCGGGTGCCTCGAAATCTAGGGCCAACCTTGTGGGGTGATCCTCTGGTCTTCTGAGGACGTGTCCATACCACCTCCTCAGGCGCTGCTCTCTCATCTTCAGCTGGATCGGGGCTGTCTTCATCACTGCCCTAACATCCTCGTTTCGCACCCTGTCCCGACGGGTCCATCCACATGCCCACCTCAGCATCCTCATCTCCGCCGCGTGCAGTGGCCGCTCCTGCGCCTTACCCAGGGCCCAGCACTCACTGCCGTAGAGGAGGGCAGGTCTCACAACTGTTCAATAGAGCTTGCCTTTGAGCGTCCTGGAGCATCTACGGTCGCAGAGGATCCCTGTGGACTCCCTCCACTTGAGCCAGGCTGCGTTTGTCCGTCCCCTGACGGCCTGGTCCACACTTCCTTCCTCGGATAGGTCACTTCCGAGGTAGCGGAATTCTTCCACCTTCTCGGTTGTTTCTCCTTGGCTGTCTAGGATCGATCCAGCGCACAGCACAGAGCTGATGAACTTCCTCTTCTTCACATTCAGCCGTAGGCCGTTGTCTGCGAGGGCTCTCTGCCACAGCTGCACCTTCTCCTCCAGCTCCTCCTGGTTGTCGGCTACTAGGGCGATGTCGTCCGCGTAGAGGATCGTTCTGAGAGGGCCTTCCTCATGGTGGTTCACTATAGAGTCAAGCGTCAGCAGGAAGAGGAGCGAGCTCAGAGCCGACCCTTGGTGTACCCCCACTGTGATGTCCACTTTCCTCGTCACCCCGTGTGGAGTTCGTATCGCCGGTTTCGAGCCCTCGTACATGTCCCTTATGACCGTGATCAGACGTTCAGGGACACCCCTCCCTTGAAGGGCGTTCCAGATTACAGCCCGAGCTAGCCTGTCGTAGTCCTTCTCCAGGTCCAGGAATGCCAGGTAGCAGGGTTTTCGTTTCTCCCGATATTTTTCCATCATCTGACGAGCGATGAAGATGGCGTCTGTGATGGACCTCTCAGGCATGAAGCCTCACTGCACCTGGGAGATGGGTGCCATCTCCTTCAGCCTTGAGTCGACCAGTCGCTCGTAAATCTTGATCGTGTGTGAGATCAGTTTGATCCCTCGGTAGTTGGAGCACTCGGAAGCGTCTCCCTTCTGCTTGAAGATGGGGACTATGGTGCTGTTCCTCCAGTCATCCGGCATCTTACTTCTTTCGTGATTCTGTTGAGGAACTGCGTCAGCCAGTTGATTCCGAGGTCCCCGAGCTCCTTCCAAGCCTCTACTGGCACACCGTCAGGCCCTGCTGCCTTTCTGAGTTTCATCTTCCCTATGGCCTTGCGAACCTCTTCCTGCGTCCAATGTGGGATGGGTCCTTCCGTTGGTTGTTCTTCCTCGGCCTCCCGACGAAGGAACTCGTTCAGGAGTTCCTTGAACTACTCCTCCCATCTCTCTCTGACCTCGACCGGCTTCCGTAACCCCCTACCGTCAGCATTCTTCACAGTCTTCACTACTCGAATGTCGAGGCTAGCTTTATGACGCGCCTTGGCCAGGCGGATAGCAAACTTCCCTCCCCCTGGCCCGTCTAGTTTCTCGTACAAGGCACCCATTTCCGCGTTCTTTGCCTTCGCTACAGCTGTTTTTGCCAGCCTCTTCAGCTTCCTGTAGGCTGTGAGATGCTCAGGTGCCCTCGTCTTCTGCCACAGCTTGTAGGCCTCCTTCTTCCTCTTCACCGCAGCTTGCACCTCTTCGTTCCAGAACCATGCCGATTTATCCCTTCTGGTTCCTCTCTTTGTTTCTCCCAGGGTTTCCTTGGCACATCTCAGGATTGTTTGGGCTACCCTCCTCCAGGTCTCATTCACGGGACCAGCTGGATCTGGAAGGCCTACTTCGAGCACTGGACTCCGCGACAGCTATCCCTACCCCGTTCCTCTTGGTGTCCTCTCCGTTGTAGTACAGCTTGACCCCTTCTCCGATCTCCCTCGCTTTCGCCCCTTTCCATCGCGTTTCCTGCAGACACGGGATTTGTATCCTTCTGCGCTTCAACAGGTCAGCCACTTCCCTAGATCTTCCGGTCAGCGTTCCCACATTCAGAGTCCCCAGTCGAGCTAGCTTCTTCAGCCGAGGTCGTTCGGCCCTCGGTAGCCCTCGCATACTGGCCACAGATCTCGGGCGAGGGTTCTGTGCGCCACTTCCGGGTGACGTCCTAGCCTTTACACTGATTCTATTGCGACTTGTGATCATGGTTTTGTGACGAGGTTTCTTCATCAGCCGGCCTGTCAACCTGTGCCTGACGCTGGAACCGTTGCCATTTTTGCAATTTTTGCAGGGCTTGGCAGTCGGAGCCGGGAGTGGAACCTGTGACCGTTTGTGCATGAAACTACACTACTAACCATTAGGCTAACTCGGCTCGCGTCTCAAAAAATGTATACACTGTTTAAAAGATGATAACTTTGCTCACAATGAAGGTACTAAAGAAGTTATGCACTCAAATAAAATCTTAAAAAGTAGAAGTTTTCTTTTCTATGAGCGGCACAGAATGCGCCATGCACTCATCTGAAACCTTGCATTTTACACTCGATTGATTGTGTTTCGCTTGAATACTTGTTATAATTTCTTCACAAAGCAGCCGTATCGATTGATCTGGGCTTCTCTTAAGGTATAAAACTTAAAAACACACTACTGCTCGCGAAAAATGCAGGGTATCATAGAAAATGTAGGTACTGCTTTAAAGGTTCTAACTTTGCTGTTAGTGAAGCTTTTGAGGATGTTTGAGACACATACGACAGCCCAGAGCACCGAGACTTCTGCGGCATGTAAATGGTGAAGATTGCTTTGTTCAACCACCTAAAACCCTGCATTCTAGACCCGATTGATTGTGCACAAGTTGAATGCTTGTTACAGTCTTGTTATTATTTGGTCAGATTAACTTGCAATCAATAAACTCGCACGTCACGTGTCTTTTGCGTGACTGTCTAGTCCTAGACGGTAAAAGGAGCACAGCACAGGTTAATCTGGACAAATAGTAACAAGACTGTAGCACGCATTCATCCCATTTCCGACTCAATCGAGTCGGAAATGCAAGACTTCAGGTGGGGGCACGGCGCACTTCTGACTGTTTGCATGCCTCAGAAATGTAGTCACACTGTGCTTTCATATAAGTTTCAAACATCTTTAAAAGGTCCACTAACAGCAATGTTAGAACCTATCAAACAGTGCCTGTCGCATATGCGAGGCAATGCTCCGTTTTGACCGCACAATCAACTCCTTGATCCCCCATCGACCGGCCTGGTCTTATCACCGCGGCGGTGCCGGGTCGGGAGCTCGTCACTCAGTCAGTTTGTCTCCTCGTCGCTTCGTGACTCCGCCACTTTCTCGTTGTCCGCCTCATCCCTTGCGACCCCCTCCGGCGGAATCCCCCTTGTGCAGAGATTGGGAAGTTTGAACGGTTAAATCCCCTGGGATCTAGTTCATCGTTAGTTCAGTAATAAATGCGCTACTAGTTCACATCGGGAAAGGGAGCCTAGTCCAAAGTAACTCACCGTCAGCCTCCCTCGCCTGTATCTCATTTTTGCATTTCATCTCGTGTTTCTTTTAGTTATAATAAACTTTAGTACATATCTTTGTTAAACTTTGATAGGTATAGCCGTACGTATTTGAAATGTTCAGTATCTAGACGGCCGTGCTATTTTCTTAGTCCACCGAACGCAACAGTGCCTGCATTTCTTAGAATGCCCTTTTTTTTTGCAAGCCTGGTGTGTTTTTACATTTTAAACCTTGAAAGAAGAACAAGTCAATTGAAATGGCCACTTTGTGAAGAAATTGTACTAATATTTAAACGAAACACAATCAATCGAGTGCAAAACGCAAAATTTCAGTTGAGTGCATGGCGCGTTTCATGCCGCTCATATTTGGGAACATTTCTATTCTCTTAAGCTTTCATATGAGTTTTTAACTTCTTTTGTGCCTTCACTGTGAGAAGAGTTAATACGATTCAAACAGTGTCAGCATTTTTTTGAGACACCCTGTATATCAGTGTCTTGATAGTGAACAGTCATTAATACGTGCATGAGAAGGTGTAGCTGTGACAAAAAGCACTGGCATAGGAGCAAAAAAACTTCTTCAGTTCAGCAGAGCTTTTCAATAGTGGATACTATTAGTTTTGCAACATTTCTGTTTTTTCTGGGATTCAAAGTAAATTCGCTGAAGCATTATACTTTGTTTAAAAGCATGTTTCCTGGCGATTTTAAGTTCTGAATCATTTTGAGTTCTGAATCGTTAATTTTCCTCGCGTTGTTGAGAAGTTTTATTCTCTAGAACGATGACTACTCAAAGTGAAAAGGTGTGTGGTTTCATTTTTAATCAGTTCAACCTCGGCAGAAACCCAGCGTATAGGGCCAAGCACATTCATGAAGTCATCGGCAAGTTGACTCCTAACCGAACAAACTATTGGAGATGGTATCAGAAGTTCCCTTCCGCCGAAATTGGCAACAAAGACAAACCACTCCCGGGAAGACCAACTGCTATAAACAAGGGGCGCCTGCGCAAATCCATGAAGTCGAATTCTTCTCAAACCACACTAGGACTGACAGCTGATCACCACACCTCCCAATGAACCACCGCTCGTCGGCTGCAGAAGATTGGAAGGCCGTCAAAATTGCCGTCGTCAGTGCCTCATGCGTTGACGGAAACCTACGTAAATCGCTGTGCTTCCGACTGCCGAGAGCTTCTGCAAAGGTTCAAGCGAGGAGGCCTGGATTGAAACTTTACCAGTGGTGAAAAGCGGATGCTTTACGACAACCGCGAAGCTAGAAAGCAATGGCTGGAACTCAACGAGCCAGAGTTCTGACGTCAAAGCCGGATCTTCATCGAAAGAACGCCCCGATGTGCGTTTGATGGAATGTTTTGTCCAGTACACCGGGAGCTGCTCCACGACCATAGTCAAACCGTCGTTGACGCTCGCTTTTCCTAACAACTCGACTTGTTCCAGCAGAAATTAGTGAAAAAGAAGTCGATACGAGCCAGTGTTTCTTCCACTAGGGCAATATCCGTCCGCTTATGGCACTTCAGACGCTGACAAAAGCTAGGAAATGAGTTGGACCAAATCAAGCAGCAACAATACACCCCGGACATTGCGCCGACGGAAAGCCATCTGCTTCGGTCAAAGGATCACTTCCTCCATGGTAGGCTCCTCGTCGAGCTCGATGAGGTCACGACAGTGATGCACGACATCTTCATGTCGAAGCCGGCCAAATTCTGCAGAAATTTAATTCACTCTGTGCATGAAAAGCGAAAGAAACTCAATGAGATTCACGTCAATTACATCGTCTAAGAAATCATTTTTCTTTTATGGTATAGGCTTATTTTTGCTGGTAGGCTAATTTTGTTGCAAAATTTATGACTTAATCTAATATCATGTGGTGTTAATTAGGAATGTATAAATCAGACGTGTGAGTAAGAAAGAACATAAAATTTGTTCCAAGATACAGCGAAAAATTAACAGAACACTCACATCAGTCATCAGAAGGAAGTCAACTTGACGAAAAGTCATTAACATGGTCAGAAAAAAATCGTGTCTATAGAGAATGGTTTCCACATGGCTCTTTATCTGTCTTTATCTGTGTTAGCAGGGACTGAATGCTTTTTTCACAATTTTCGAGTAAAGGCTACTCGATCTGCAGGTAAGAGACATTGCTCGAGAGCTAGTTTTAGGACGAGGCAGATATAATTTAGTAATACCGCTTCTGACGTGGGAAGTTTTCATCGTAAAGAATTTGCGAGGTCCAGAATCAGGTGTAAAATGCAGATGCTTGTGAATGAGGCAGACGTGAAGAAGTTTTGCGGTGAGTTCCAGAGATGGAAGTCTAAGATAGTTGTTCCTAGTTGGCGCTCTCGGTACTCGAGTATATGCAAGACTACCTATTTGAGGAAGAAACGTGAGAGTGAAATCGTTTTGCATTTTCTATATGGCAGATATGTTTTTCTTTTTATATGGCGAGAAAAGAGACATATACAGAGACAGAGATAGAGACATATCCTCAATAAGAGGATGTATACAAGTATTATATGCCTTAAAAAGAAATTATTTTTTCTAGTTGCCAAAGCTCTGAAAATATTGGATGTCCGTAACATAGCTGAATTACACGTTGTTCGAATCTGCTTTTCAAAATCAAGATTCTTGTCATTATAAAAACTCAAGTCTCTAGTAAGGATGAGAAGAAATGCCCCATATGGTTGTAAGTAGGCTTTGAATTATGCTGAAATAGATCGGAGAAAGCCGGCTTATTTCAAGTGAACTTTGCTTTTATTTAAATTCAGCGAATGTGTTTATGTGGCATGGGATGACGTGCATGCGGTATTCTGTGATTGCCCCCTCCCTACTAGGATAGATCTGATCTTGCTGATAGTATCAGATTACAATAGCAAACACCGAGCTCCCTAATTTTGGAAGGTCGACATAATGAGGAAAGATAAGAAGTAGAACAAGGACAAGAAAATACAGAGTGCGAGAGACGGCGGAGAAAACGAGCAAAAAGGGAAGGACAAGAGCGCTATGTAAAAGATCAGAAAGTCGACGAATTTCTAGTCCTATGCTGTTCTGTGTTTTATTGGAAATGTCCAGACTAGTGATAAGTTGTTCGAGTTCCAGGAAGCAGATTTGAGCAAGCTTTGGCATGAACGTGGTGAGCCTACAAACTGATATTAATGACCGCCAATGACTCGTATTCTAATAGTGAATTTAGCCAAGTGTGTTCAGTAGCTGTTTCCAAGATAAGCGCTTCGTCTCGGTGAAACTTGGAAACAACGCTTTCCATTTTTGGCGATTTGTTAACGTTTCTATTGCAGGGTACCTTGTTGGTGACAAGATCAGCTGGGTTGATTTGTTGATTGCGGAGCATACGTCTGACATGAGCAGGAACGCTCCCGAGTATTTCGATGGATTCCCGGAGGTAAGGGAGTTTGTTCAGGAAGATCTGTGGCGACAGGTCTGAGAACACAAGACTCGGGCCCTTAATTTTAGACTGCTAGCGGTGAGGCCATACACGGTCAGAAGATTAGGGCATTCTGACCTACGGTAATGAAATCCTCCAGGCTTCTACAATAATAAGCACAAGGTTGATCTTAAAATCTCTGACTGTAAAATTTAGAATATTAAGCTGTAACAATCTCCTCTCAGACCTTAAACTTATGAATCTACTAGAAGTGCAAAACGAGTAAAACGCTTGCGGGAAGGTTGCGGAAGTTGTTTCCCTGCCGATACCGAACAAGCCTTTAGAAGTGGCGCAGTGTGATCAACAGCCTTTAGGCGTAGTAAATGGGCAAACCTTCTCAAAACGTAGTTTTTGCATTATGCTATAGTCATATTCCAAAACTCAAAATGGTTGACTATTAACGAAACCTTGGTTCTACACATTATGTATGTACTAACGGAGCTTCACAGACGTGTATATAGTTATGATGTGATTGTCGCTCATTTTAACTTTAAACAGGATACTTTTACTTTCTAAGCTGCAACTTTCTGAAGCCTATATATGTATATGTACCTAATATTAAAACAGATATAATTTAAACGAAGGCGTAGCAATCATTTGCATCAAGAAAAATTATACAAAATCTCAAACAGGATGTCTTAAGAAAATGAGCTTAATGTTTCTATTGTCGCAAATCGGCTGCCCCAGTGAAGCGGCTGTGCCGCATACACGTGGGACACCAACCTGCCCCATGGGGCACCAGAAGCTGCCAAGGCCTAGTACCCTGGGGAGGTGAATTTGTTCCATGCCCTGAAATGCCACTTGCGCAATAGGCATTCGCCGGGTCCATTACTTCACTCCCCACCGAACTGTATCCCCTTTAGTCCTGGGCTGCAGTCAACATGTACCGTGGGGGAACCACTACCCAGTGAACTGGTTGGTTGCCTGGCACTGACACCACTGCTCACTCGGTATCCACGTGAAGGGCCACGCGCAGGCTACCGCCCTGAGCGCCCTGCCCCTCCACGCGGACCCCGCGTGGGGCTTCCTCAGGCAGAGCCAACTAACCCAAACCCAACAACACAACAATGCAAGCAATAGCAGACAACACGATATGAACGGACTCACCGCATTCCCTCTATTAGCACACCGAATACCAATACGGATTTAGCACACACCATATGCCGACATAGTAGGATAGATGTAGGAGCCGACGACACAATGGTGAAATCAGAATATAGCCGGCAGAGTGGAGTGGACAGAGACGCTGAGGGGCCGGGCGCTTCAATGTACTGACCAGGATACTCTCTCAACGGTAGGTCGGAACGGCGCAAATTTTGAATATGGGCAGAACCGCCTCTCTCTGGGTAATAACAAACTGCAGGTATCTCGACCCCAATACAACTCTGCGCAGAGTTAGGGGCGACGGAAGTCGCGTGTTGGCGCCCTGTTGATTCACGTGCTCCACAGCTGACGGGCGCGCGCGGGATAAGGGCTCGTATCGCGAATCGGCGCAGTGCACAGGTGGCGTAGTAGGGGAGAGCTCGGGCTCGTGAACGAGGGGTCAGAGGTTTGGGTCCCACAGACTGCGTTTGTTTTGCACTTTTGCAAAATCCATGTTTATCATATAGGTAATCCACCTAGGGGTATTATATTGTGTTAGAGCATGTTTACATATAACATACCACTCATACCATTAACAAGGGTGGTCCAGGCAGGGTCACCGATTTCGCTGAAACTTTGTCTAGGGGGTTATTTGGGGTGCTGATCACGAGTTTGATATCCGTTCTTCACGATTCGGCTGGATAATATAGATAAAGGAAGGCAGAGGATTACATTCTTGAAGTTTCTGCCGGAGACGGCAGGAAGAGACAGAATCGTGAAAAACGGATGTCAGATTGGTGATCAGCACCCCAAATGACCCCCCTAGACGAAGTTTCAGCGGAATCGGTGGCTCTGCCTGGACCACCCTTGTTAACGGTAATGGTAGCCTCCGACTGAATCGTGAAAAACGGATGTCAGATTCGTGATCAGCACCCCAAATAACCCCCTAGACAAAGTTTCAGCGAAAATTTTTTTGACCGAAGTCTTGTCGGTGGAGTCGGAATTTTCAACTAGTGCCACAAAATATCTATTGTTAAAAAAACTATAGCTTCACACAAAATAGGCTTAAAATAAGTGACACACAGAAGTGAACATTTTAGCTAATGTGTAGTTTGAAGCATATGTTATATGTAAACATGGTCTATAACACACTATAGTACCTCAAGGTGGATTACCTATATATAAACATGGATTTTGCAAAAGTGCAAAACAAGCGCAGTCTCCGGAATCTAAACCCCTGACCCCTCGTTCACGAGCCCGAGTTCTTCCCTACTAAGGCACTTGTGCACTGCGCCGATTCGCGATACGAACCCCATCCCGCGCACCCCCGTCAGCTGTGGAGCACGTGAATCGACAGGGCTCCAACACGCGACTTCCGTCGACTAACTCTGCGCAGAGTTGTATTGGGGTCGAGATACCTGCAGTTTGTTATTACACAGAGAGAGGCGGTTCTGCCCATATACAACATTTGCGCCGTTCCGACCTACCGTTGAGATAGTATCCTTGTGAGTACTCCGCGCCCTCAGCCCTGGCAACCCTTGTGGGAAGGGTCGCCCTCCATCCGATCGGCAGTCGATGCCAAGATAGACTGGGACGACGAAGTGGCCACGCCCCGCGGCTGGCTCCGGCTGAACTGAGTCGAGACTGGCGAATAAGCGCAGCCACTCTCGGTCGGCGCAGGCGTCGAATGAACTGTCGGCTTTGTGCGGGAAGCGGGTTGTGCCCGCTTCGGGGCGCGCGCCCCGCCCGCGGATCGATGCAGGCGGAGGCGGGGCCAGGCCGCGCGATGGGCGCCTCCTCGGAGCGCCGCGAGGCTGTATGCCCGCATATAAAAACCAATCCGGGTGCACGCGAAAACGGTCGTTTCCTGCCGACTACGTTGCGTGTCTGTGAGACACAAACAGTGAAGACGTACTAAAAAATTTGAACAGCAACCAGGAGAAAACCGCTCTTTGCAGCGATACAGAGTTTTACCTACGACCTAAGATACTAGTAAACCCTCGCCCCAAAAAGGATCGCTAGTAGTACTACTACCTACAGTGCACGTTGGGTTAGAGTGAAGTCATCGGCTTCTCGGACTTTATAAGGATACGACGAGCCAGTTGGATATCCTTATATATGATGGTGACGCACTTGGCCTGCATGGCGCTGGTGTTCTCGAAAAGACCGACCAAGTAGGCTGGAAAGCTAGCCTCCTGCGTACCCCCTCCTCCCCAAGCAGAATGAAAATATCAGAAAATGGTAGAAAAACAATCAAAAATCGGGCAGCACCCTCCCCTAGTTCGACTCCATGGCAATTCAATCAAACAAAGCACTTACCTCAAACATTCCTCCTGGATTCGTACTAGAAGAAGGGCGCCCTGTGCTGCTCCTACAAATTTGAACGAGGAAAACACGAAAATATGAGAAAGTAGTAGAAAAACAATCAAAAATCGGGCAACACCCTCCCCTAGTACGACTCCATGGCAATTCAATCAAACAAAGCACTCACCTCAAACATTCCTCCTGGATTCGTACTAGGAGGAGGGTGTCCTGTGCTGCTCCTACAAATATGAACGAGGAAAACACGAAAATATGAGAAAGTGGAAGCAAAACAAGCAAAAATCGGTCAGCACCCTCCCCCTAATACGAATCCATGGCAACTGAATCAAACAAAACACTCACCTCAAACATTCCTCCTGGATTCGTACTAGGAGGAGGGTACCAACCTAGAAACCAGCACAAAAATTCGAAAACTGCGACATAAACCACAAAAAAAAAACAAGTAAAAGGGCATGATGACGTGTCCCGAGTGCTCGTCGCATCGTCCATCGCTCTGCAAGGGAGTGTGACGGCGATCCACCCCGGACCGACACTAAACACCGCGCGCGGCGCGATGAAGTATGCCATGCCTGCGACGGACCCTGCAAGCCATCGCGCATACCGGCCGCCACGGCTGCGGCCGCCGCGCGTACCCTGTGTATATTCCGCCGCGCGCGGCGAAATGACAATAAACTGAGGGTCGCGATAGGATCGCGGCGATGGAAGTATGCCCCCGGCCTTATCTGTTGCGTGGCAGTTTTGCCCAGTGGGTGTGTCGCATAGCGAAACGTGAAGATGATACGACGAAAGCCTATCCCTGGGTTTTTAAAAATTTGAATTTGTAGCTATTCAACCGCCTACAGGAACCATTTCATTAAACATCTTGATATCAACTAATTTGTACTCGATCGTTTCACATTCTTCGCTGCAGACGCTGTTAAAATCATTAAGTTATCTTGCAAGGGAAGGGTCTGAAGCGCATGTCTGAACGGGGGAGCTAGTCATATAAGGAGAACACTCACCCCCCCCCCCAATTGGTTTGAAAATGTTTTCTTTTTTTGACAAGTCACTAAACTCAAGGAGTAGGGGGTCACAATGGGATACGGCGCAGCACGCGCTTGTGGGTCTTGTACGCCCGCGATGCCTATACAGCAAGTGGCTCGAAGCGCAGGTGGCTAGAGGTTTGAATCATGTGAGGGAGGTCAGGGGTTTGGTTCCTCCGCGTTGCTGCATTTTTGCATTTCAACTGATTGGTTGAGATTTGGAGGATTCTGATGTGTATACGTCTGAAAATATACATATATATGCATATTTTCAGACGTTTTCTGCGCATTTTTCCAGCTATAGCTGTGGAGAACAAGTTTCTTTTGACTTGTTTATTACTGACCGTTTTTCTAACCACAAGACAATGAGAAAGCTACTCAACATAATGATGTATAAACGCTCAACACCAGTGATAGACAGGCACAAAGTGCATGGAACAGAAGCACTGGTCACAATGCGGAAAGCGTATAAACCTAGAAGCTCCTCACAGCTTGTTTCTCTACATGGACCAATGATATCTGGAAAAACCATCTTGCTCTGGTTTTGAAAGAGTCGTATAACCAGCTTTGAACCTGGCATAAGCAACCAGCTTTTTCACGCGAGGATGATACAGGATCCGGTACACCAGCGACACGACTTTCAATGTCGCTATAACAATATTCAATTACGCCATGTTGAATACCACAGCGTACAGCTGGAAAAATGCGCACAAAACGTCTAAAAATCGTATAGACGCCAGAAACCACCAAATCTCAACCAATCAGTTGAGATGCAGAAATGCAGCAGCACAAAGCAGCCAAATCGCCGACCTCCCTCACATGATTCAAAGCTCTACCCACCTGCGCTCCGAGCCACTTGCTGTAGAGACATCGCGGGCGCACAAGAGCCACAAACGCGTGCTGCGCCGTATCCCATTGTGACCCCTACTCCTCCGGTTTAGCGACTTGGCAAAAAATAAACACATTTTCAAACTAATTGAGGGGTGAGGACTCCCCTAGATGACCCGCTTCCCCCGTTCAGACATACGCTTCAAACCCTCCCCTTGTTAGATACATGTTAAATGAAGACCGAGATAAAGAACAGCATTACTCGCTTCCTTGGCGCTTGGCTTTACGCTGTCATATCACACTATCATATCAGTGCGAAACGACCTCATCATAAAAAAGAGCAATATGCAAGCACCACTGCAAAAAAAGTCGATGCTTATCAAGCGTTTGTTCGGGATAGTTCAAAATGTAGCGTAAGTGCAGCGGTCTGAGAAACTCTTTCACGTTCACGACTCAGGTACAAGATAAGTTGTATTCGAAAATTCTACACGCATCGCAGTTAAGGAGCTTGTCAAAATAATTGTGAACACTTGACTGACGACCACAGTGTGGATTTTTAACGTGAAACGCTTTGCAAAATTGTTAAGCGCATTCTTCAAATGAAAAACGAGGATAGTTCTTTGTTTTCAACTCCTTCGAGACAATGTCGGACAGCTGGCTATCCGACAAAACAGGAGCCAAGCGATGGGGCTATGCACATTGAGAAAGTCACCGGCAAGTTCACTCCTGCCGAATAACCTATTACAGATGGTATCAGAAGTTCTCTACCGCCCAGATTGGCAACAAAGGCATTCACTCGCAGGAAGACCAACTGCTGTAAACAAAGGGGGCCTGCGCAAACCCATCGAGTCGAATTTTTCTCAAGCCACGACTGACCGCTGATTTTCACACCTCCCAGTGAACCACCGCTCGACGACTGCAGAAGGTTGGGAGATCGCCAAAATCGCCTTCGTCAGTGCCTCACGAATTAACGGAAACTCAAGTAAATAGCTGTACTTACCATAGCCGAGAACTCCTGCACTGGTTCAAGTGAGGAGGCCTTTGATGGAATCTTTACCAGTGGTGAAATGCAGATGCTTTCCCGTGACCGCGAAACTGGAAAGCAATGGCTGGAATACAACGAGCCAGGGTTCTGACGTCAAAACCGGGGCTCCACTGAAAGAGAAGGTTCTGCCATGCGTTCGGTGTATGTGTAACGATCCGGTGTGCCGGGAGCTGCTGCACGTAGTTAAACCATCCTCGACGCTTGCTTCTCCCAACAACTCGACTAGATCCAGCAAAAATTAATGGAGATTAGAAGTCGGTACAAGAAAATATTTTTTACACTAGGACAACGTCCGAACGCTGACGGCACTTCAGGCGCTGGCAGACATCTAACCAGGCTGGACCAAAATCAAACAACCACCATACTCTCCAGACATTGCGTAGTCTGTGACTGCCATCTGCTTCGGTCGATGATCACTCCCTTCATGGTAGGCGCTTCGCCGAAGTCGATGGCAGTCGATGGATAAGGTCACGGCAGTGGCGTACGACTTCTTTAGATCGAAGCCAATCAAATTCTACAGAGATGTAATCCACTCAGTTTATGGGAAACGGAAGAAACTCATTGAGAATAACGTCAATTACTTCGTTGAAGTCAATCATTTTTCCATTGTGGTATAATCTTATTTTTCCTAGAAGGCCAATTCTGTTGGAAAATTTATGATTCAACCTAATATTGTAGCTCGAGGCACCACCCCTTCACACGGCATTTTGTGTTACCCGAAATTAGAAAATATAGGCAATACATCTACTACTGCGATCGATTACACTGGACCACTTCTGTCATATCATATCCACGAGCGTTCTGACGATGGCGGATAACCACAAACTATAAGGGAGACTCTCGCGGACGATTTCACGTGGTTCTGCCCTTCCACGAAACGTCGGTTGTTCTATTGACTCATGGACAGCTGCGATGAGAAAACGGCAGATCTTATCGAGTCAATTAAACTCCAGTTCGAACCGCCCATATACACGTGGGTAGGTGGACGCACCTGCGGCGACCTCGGACCGTTGATTTTCCTCCCATCTTCATCACTTCTATATTCTTCACGTCTCCACAGACACGGTCGGGGTGGCCTATGTACGATGTAGGACAGCCCCACACAACGTTTTGTGCGGCACCGGTGTGTTCCACACCAGGGGTGTGCGCTGACTTGCCGCCAGTAAATTTTTTACCGCATACTTTGAACGCGGAAATTCGCCGGTAAATTCCGGTAAGTTCGGTTAATCCGTTAATTTTTTTAAAATTTAATATTTCCCCAAAAACAACGATTTTAAGCAGCGGTTAGTAAAAAAAAGCGTAAAGCTTCTCGCCGAAACATTATCACGCTCAGAAAAACCATATCATATTCATTTTATCATGCATACGTCATCTTAAAGCAAGCACAGCAAGCGGAAGCCTAACAAAGCGCACGTGTAACGATCTCTATTGTGAGTGCTTTAAAAAAGATAAGAGCTCAGTTAAAACTCTACAAAAACATTTCTAAAAATCCGACATTCAATCGAATATTGCTATATTTCCTTTGGATTAACAGTCTGCTTTTTGAAATTATCACAATTATCATCTTTCATTTGATGAAGGGATGATTTACATCTAAAACTACTACTTTTTGAACTATTAAGCTGTACTTTAGAGCAGAGGCAAACACTTCAGAAAAAACAACGAAATGTGACATGATAACGAATTTCTTTCTCTTCTTATACGGGAAAACAGCTTAAGAGCCCAGCAGGAGATCAGGTAGAATAGCGGAGTCCATTCCGATGCCTTACATCTTGGACTAAATTAGGGGAACAAGACATGAGCGTATCTTCTCGTTATTCCTCTGGCAATCGCCTATTTTGAGAGCTTCGATATCTCTAGTCCAAACTGCCTCATGTCGTGTGGGAAATCTCGGCGCGAGGTACTATTCCAGTGGAGCGCGTTTTTCACACTGGAGCGCACCATCTCCGCGTCCTGATGTCGGCATGGATGCTTTAATGAGGTTGAGATCACGAACGCTAATAGCACGTTATCAGAGAAGATAGCAGCAATCACTTCTAAACTGAGATCTGTAGTATGTTTCCTTCTTCATTCGAGGAACATAATTTTGTATGAAAGAAGTCGTTAAATTTTCCGGCAAATTTGGGAATTTGCCGGAAATTTTCGTCAAAAGAATTTATCGCGAAAATGCCGGTAAATCCGTTAAACCGGTAAATCGTTAACCGGTAAACGCACACCCGGGTTCCATACCTGTTGTGAACTGAGCTGGGTCATTTCTGATGTAACTGGAAATTCAGATGCCTTCCTACCAAGGCGAACTCCACTAAGTACATGGTGACTCCCCTTCCACGAGCCTATTTGCGTCTCACTGTCCCACAACACTCATGGATCTTTATTACTGCGACGTAGTATCCTTCCGAATGTTCGGCTGTATTTCGGTGCAGCGGTGCACACGAAATTCTGTGCGTTAAATTTTTAACGAATTTTTAACGGAAAATTTTCGTTAAGTTTTCGGTAAATCGTTGAATTTCGTTAAAAAATACAATTGTAAACCATCAAAAAATCAATAAAAATTCAAATAAAAAAATCAATAAAAACCTTATACGTTTCAACTTCAAAAGGTCAAAAGCTGAAGTTCAAGGAATGGAATGTAACAGGGCAACGTAAGATAAACATTTCATTATCAACAAACGCAGAAAAATAAAAAAAGCCTTCAGCAACAAGTTATCTACAGAGTGTGGAATAAGGAAAGGTACGGAATTACCATTCAAGATGATCACAGACAGGGCGTCTTAAAATGTGCGATCGGGCCAAACCCGGAGTTCCCCCTTTCCTAGTGCATTGCGGAACGTTTTGGGTGACCGTTTTACGAGAAAGAAGAACCTGAAACCTTTTTCTTTTTTTGCCGAGACCGTGACACGAGGTCGTGCCACACGGCCCCACGTTGCCGAAAAGGTGTAACACGTTGCCAACGTGTTAACGTTCGAGAAAAGTAGCTTTCCTAATTTTTTATAAGCGTGCTTCTAAAATCGTTTATAATACGTCCAGCGGCCGAAGACATTCTCTCTGTCCGCCTTTTCAGGGTGGCGAGCAAAAGTATTCTGGGATAAGCAGCGCCAAGTGAAGAGGTTAGAGCAGTATCTTTCTGGATTGTTGACGTGCTTGAGGGATCGGCGAAGAAATTTCTAGCTCCAAAATGCATTAAGCGATAACGATAAAGAACGGTGTCACTTAATCCTTTTTGGGATGCGTCACACATTCTACTTCTATGGGATATCGTGGAGGTGATTCGAATGCGTATTTGGCCGTACAAAGACTTTCGGTGGCCAGCCGATGAAGAACTCAACGCTGTATCCCTCTCGGACAAGTCTGGTACCAATTCGGCCAGCAACGTAATGCGCTTTCGCGGACACCCGCTGGACGAGAGCCGTCACCGACTGGATTCCGCGGGATGTCAAGAGAACACCAGGACGCCCACCAACGCGTTGGTTGGACTTCTTCGTGAAAGCCCTGAACGACCGATATGACGCTCTTCGTGTCCCTCAAGCGAGGAGGATAAGTTGGAGCACTCTTGCACGCGACAGGGACGGAAACGCTGCTAGCGCCCGCTCGAGCAAGTCGATGATCAACGGAACAACAGGAACAACAGGTGATACAGGGTGGCCCATAAATAATGCAACAAGATTTGGCAGCTTTGTTAAGAGGCACTTGTGCTCGCCATAGTAAGTTAATTTCGACATTCTAAGGAAAAGCCGAGGTTTTACGAAGGGAGAACTCGGAGAGTAGTCGGCAAAGTCTTAAGATGTATTATAAAGCGTAACTTGACATAGAAAGCTCTGCAGTTAGCACAAATATTAGACAATTTGAACGACTCTGTTTTGAAGGACTGACTGAAGAAGAAAGCACTGGACTTTAGAAGGCAGACGCTGGCCGAGTCTCGATCCGCTTCTTGATTCGTGGTGTCTGTTCGATGCGCTCCACGTGAGCCTTCAACTGCAATGAAAGAAGATTTCATTCACTATAGAGTTCATCGCAGAGATGCATGCCCTCTAAGGCAACACGCTCAAGGTCGCTTGCACATCATCGACCGCAGTCATGCGGTAGCAGAACCTAAAGGAGAGATTTCTGACAAGCCTAGCTATTCGGCGTTTCATCGCGCAATGTTCATGGAAGAGCTGTTCTTCCTATATAGTGTCACAAAGACCCGAACGCAACTTCATTCAAAGAACCATGCTCATCTACGGGTGGTTATTCGAGGCTTGAGCTCCTTCACTTACCACTGGGAATCCTTCTAAGAATAGAAGTTCTAAGCGATCCATATGATGCTCTTCGTGTCCCCCGAGTAAGGAGGGTCCATTGGAGCACTCTGGCACGCTACTGGGACGAGCTGAGACGCTGCTTAGGCGATACAGGTGATACATGAAAAATTTCATGGTTTGTTACCGTATCACTACACCACTGAAATCGAAGGCAGCTAAAACTTTTATATTCCTTACTAATTTTTGACAGCCTAAAGCTAAGCAAGGTTCAGTGTTAGAAAAATAGCCTCACGAAAAGCTCCGCAAAAAGCGATCATTGGGGATGATGGCCAACAATTTCCATTTTTCAAAGATGGAGAATAATCCTACCCACAGTAACTCGACTAACTGACTAGGACAACCGATTAGTTAATATATAATTAAGTGCTCCTCAGAACACTAGTTTTAATTCTTAATATTATAGATGCGGATTACTGTTAGAATCAAAGAGAACACGAAGCTAAATTATTAAAATCGGGAAATGTCCTATGAAGCAACGCCATCTCAGCAGCACTAACATAATCAATCAGATAAACGAAACGGCGTAGTTCATGAGTGCATGGCGCATTTTCTACACGAACACATTCAAAAACGCCACATTCTTATAATTCAAAATACTATAGAAACATTATTTTGGAATAAAACTCGTGATTCTATGATGCTTTTCGGATTCTTTTTATAGGATTTGTGTGCTAATTTTTTGACAGCTCTATTTTCTGGTTTCTGGTCAATTTTTGGCCATTTTCCCAGAAAACAGAAGACAGGAATTCCGCCCATCCCTGGTCGGGATCATCAAATTCGCCAACATTTCACCCAAAGTGATTATTTGGGGTGGTAATCAGATTATGCCATCTGATTCCAAATCCCGACCCGTTATGATACATCGCGATAGCTATGTGGATAATAGTGGTGATGGGGTCAGCACCATCTATATCACCCGAACCTCCCCTAAAGAGGTTATTCAAAGCGCTTGTCACGAATATTTTTCATAGCACAGACGTGTCATGCTCCGGCTTCGAGGACATCTGATGAAATCTCTATGGAGAGCTTCCATTGGTCTCTTCGCCTATTTTTTCTGGGATGCAGTTGCCACATTGTCAGGGAGTCGAACCACCAACCACTTACCTCTTACCATAACGCCTCCCTGTTCACTGCGCCACTACTGCTCTGACGCCAGCGGCGCTTGCGGTTTGCTTAAGCAGAGTATCGTGAAAATGCTCATCTACTCCGCTCTCAAAGTTGGAACTTTTCTCTAAAATTGGCATTCAAAACATCATCACACAATGTAGATCTCATACCAAGGCCCTCTGCGACCGGGCATCCTTCTTGTCGCGTCTCGCGACCTTGGCGCTCCCCTCCATCCTCCTGCGGGCGTTCAGGCTCGCGGCGCCCTCCGATGAGGCGCCCGTCGCGCGGCCTGCCCCCGCCTCCGCCGGCATCGATCCGCTGGCGGGGCGCGCTCACCGGAGCGGGCATAAGGCTTCGTTTAAGGCCCCCACAGAGTTCTGCGGCAACGCTGCTCGCCGCTATTGTTAGGGATAGGGCAGGGACGCCGCTGGCGGCGAGCTCTGCGTCCCTGCCCTATGATGAAAGATAGGGCAGCGGCAACGCCGCAGAAGTCTGGGAGGGCCTTTATACTTCGTCGCGGCGCGACGCGACGCCACGTATAGTGGCCATATTGATTGTGCGACGCGGTCGATCAATTTGGCCTCATTGCGTGGCCATCGCGAAGTATAAACGGGGCCTAACCCGCTCCCCGCGCAAAGCCAGCAGTTCATTCGATGCCTGCGCCGACCGTGAGCGGCGCCGCTCACCTGCTAGCTTCTATTCAGTTCAGCCGGAGCCAGCCACGGGGCCTGGCTTGTCGTCTCAGATCACCCGTCTATGAAGGGTCGCCAGGGCTGAGGGTGCGGAGTATCAATCGATATAGTGAAGCGCCCGGCTCATCTGCGCCTCCATTCTATCTCACTCCACCCTGCTGGCTATACTCTTATTCCACTATTGCGTCATCGACTCTTACGTGGTTCTAGTATGCCGGCATTATGGTGTGCGATAAATCTGTGTTGGCCTCCGGTGTGCGACTGTGGGGATGCGATGAGTCCGTTCATATACTGCTGTCTGGTATTGCTTGTATTGTTGTTGGTGTTGGTTTGGGTTCGTTGGCTCTGCCTGTTCAAGCCCCACGCCGGGTCCGGGTGGAGGGGCAGAGCGCTCAGAGCAGTAGTCTGCGGGTG
This sequence comes from Heligmosomoides polygyrus bakeri, assembly GCA_947359475.1. Taxonomy (NCBI): domain Eukaryota; kingdom Metazoa; phylum Nematoda; class Chromadorea; order Rhabditida; family Heligmosomidae; genus Heligmosomoides; species Heligmosomoides polygyrus. The sequence goes on from OX375866.1 coordinate 13,899,722, forward strand.
GCCCTCCACATGGACACCGCGTGAGCAGTGGTGTCAATACCAGGCAACCAACTTGTCTCCGGGTAGTGGCTCCCCTTCGGTTCACGCTGGCTGCAGCCCCAGGCTGGAAGGACGCAGGTCGGTTGGAGGTGAGGGGACGGACCCGTGGAGTCCTCAAATCAGAAGTGGCACTTCAGGGCATGGGACCAGTTCACCTCCCCCGGGGTACTAGGCCTTGGCAGCTTCGGGTGCCCCATGCGTTGGAGCCCCACGTGTATACGGCACAGCCGCTGCACTGTGGCCGCCGACCTGCAACACTTCTCTTGCGATTGAACATTGACTTGTCCATCAGGTGATTATGTAAAGCTTTCTAGAGGTCATGTAAACACCCGCCTCCATGATATATATCTCCTAGAGTTTATACATAGCGTACTCCAAACACTGATTAACACTACAATACTTGCCTGTGAAGGACAGAGCGCCGATTTGTTCATCGGCTGGCCACCAGTCATTGTATGGTCGAATACGCATTCAAAACAGGCTCCACAGCATATCGAAGAAGTAGATTACGTGGCGCATCCTAAAAGTGATTGGCGAATGCCGTCCTCTATCCTTTATCCTTCAGAAAGCACGGGAAGCACTCTAGGGTGTAACATCGCTTTGAAAGGGAACATAAACACATAGCCTATTGAGTACAGCCTTCAATCATGGGATCGATACATCATCGATTAGTATGTAGGAGTTAATCAACTCCTTGTTGGAACGTGCCATGCATTTCACTTCTACGGGATATTATGGAGGCAATTTGAATGCGTATTTGGCTTATTCAATTGCTTGCGATGATCGGATGATGGACAAGTCAGCGCTTGGTTGGCCTGGACGGGACCAGGAATCGGGTGCATGCGATAGTCGGCACCTCCTCCGACTGCGCTACCATGCCCCCAGGATGTCAAATCATAAAGCCATTAATCTGACACATTATGAACAGTTTACAGGTTTCCACATACAAAATCGCCCCATAAAGCAAATAGGATTTATTGAGCAGCTTGCTGGATAGGAAGTCTGACTTGAAATAGCGTAAGTATAATAGAAGTTCACTGTGATTCTTCTTCTTCTTCTTCTTCTTCAGCGTTTGTCCCGCTTCGAGGCGGGGTCCGCTATTCTGGTGTGGTGACGCCACTTTACGCGATCAAATGCTTGATCGGGATGGATACCAGCAACCTTTAGGTCCACATGCAACGTATCAAGCCATCGCTCCTTCGGCCGCCCTTTAGGCCGTTTTCCGGGCACATCTATGTTAAGGCCAATCTTCCTAACAGTGTCACCACTAGCTCGAAGAACGTGGCCATACCACCGAAGGCGAGCTTCACGTAACTTGTCAGCAATTGGAGCGACACCAAACCTCTGGCGTATTTCATCGTTGCGAATACGGTCCAGACGCGTAACACCAGCCGTCCATCGCAGCATTTTCGTTTCCATTACGCGGAGGCGAGTCTCAACCTCCTTGGTTGCAGGCCAGCACTCAGCTCCATACATCGTTACTGGTCGGACGATGGTTCTGTAGATCTTCGATTTAAGGCGTTCCGGTATCTTCCTGTCGCATAAAACGCCTGTCATCGAGCGCCATTTGGACCACGCTGCGCTCACGCGCGAGTTCACCTCGAACGTCAGACTACCATCAGACGCAATTGCAGATCCAAGGTACTTGAAATTTGTCGTTCGTACTAGCGCAGTGCCATTGATCTCAATGGACCCGGCTTCGTTTACGTGTGTCGTCAAGTACTCAGATTTTTTGACGTTTAGCTTGAGCCCGAACATCGCCAAGCGGTCGTACCAAGCTTGCGCTTGTCGCTCGAGTTCGCTCTTCTCTTCGCTTGCAAGCATTACGTCATCTGCATACAGCAGCGTCCAGGGAGCAGGCTTCTGAAGGTCTCTCGAAATGGCATCCATTACGACAATGAATAGGAGCGGGGAAAGCGCAGAGCCCTGGTGAACACCAACGGAGATAGGAAACTCCGCCGATGTGCCGGCTGGCGCTCGCACACTACCCTTTGGACCAGAGTAAAGTATGCGCACCCACTCAATAAGCTCTTCGGGAACACCGTGTTGTCGTAAGGCGTACCATATAACCTCACGCGGTACACGATCAAATGCTTTCTCTAAGTCGAGAAAAGCTATGTGTAGCCGTTTCTGCTTTTCGCGATGTCTCTCTACCAGAAGACGAGCAGCATGTATGGCATCGATGGTGCCACTGCCCGCTACGAAGCCACATTGATTGGTGGAAAGTTGGACGATATCGCGAATACGTCCATCTACAATTCGCTCGAAGATTTTCATGCTGTGCGAGAGCAAGCGAATTGGACGGTAATTCGTGCAGTCCGCAGGACTGCCCTTCTTCTTCCATATCGGGATCGTCGTGCTTTCCTGCCAACTACCAGGTACCTTCTTTTCCGTAACAACCTGGTTGAAAAACTTCGTTAGCCACTCAGCAGGACTCCAGCACCTCAGCTTCCATAGGTCGGCCGCTATATCATCGGGGCCCGTTGCTTTGCCTGGCTTCATCTTCTTCAAAGCCGCTTCCGTCTCCTCCACAGTGATTTTCTGCACAGGACCGTGCGTAGGAGGGACGCAAGGGATGGGCGGATGGGCAAACTCCTCTGTCGAAATTCTCTCGAAGTAGTCATGCCATCGTTTCATAGCCCTCTTGCGGTTCGTCAGTAGATGGCCATTCTCATCGTTGATGCCCAAAAATTTCTCGATGTCCTCGGCCTGACGATGGCGTGCCTTGGCAAGTCGATAAAGATGTCGTTCACCATCGCGCGTCTCGAGTTTATCGCTGAGATCATCATAATGGACGGCTTTTGCAACGGCTACGGCCTTCTTTGCCGCTTTCTTCGCCTCCTGGTACATACACCATTTGTCTGCAGTCTTGTCGCGCAGAAACGCGTGATATAATTTTTTCTTCTCTCGGACTTTTTCTCTTACGTCGTTAGTCCACAGCTACGCCAGCTTCTCGATCTTGCGGCGTCCAGGCTTAGTCATGCCTAATTCAGAGCATGCAACTTGTAAAATCGTATCGGTTGTATCTTTCCATGTTTCGTCGACGGTTGTCACCGTCGGTAACCGAATACGAGAAACAAAAGCTGCAGCGTTTTCCTTCAACCGCCACCACTTGATTCTTGGTGGACCGCATCGCTCGACATGCCTCAGCCTCGGAGGGGCGAACTTAAGAGTGCATATCAGCGGACGGTGCTGTGTGGCGACAGTCTCGTACGGCACCACCTTCGCATCTGTAACCAGCTTTCGATCGCGATGCTTCACAAGGATGAAGTCGATCTGTGTCTTGATGCTCCCGCTATAGAACGACACCAGATGGGAGTCACGCTTTCGAAATATGGTGTTCGCGATGATGAGGTTATGCGAGTCCGCATACTCAAGGATTCGCTCACCATCAGCGTTACGTGCTCCATATCCGAAACCGCCGTGACAGCTGCGACCATCTTTCGCAGTCCCCACATGACCGTTGAGGTCACCTGCGATAACGACAGCGTCTTCTGACGGTACCTCTGCTGTCTTTTCATCAAGCAGGGTCCAAAACTCATCCTTGGCTCTCTCAGAGCAGCCTGCCTGCGGAGCGTATGCAGAGAAGAAATGATACATACGCTGTTCAGCAGCGACTACGACCTTCATCAAGCGGTCATTAAAACGTTCCACGCTTATAATCGCGTTTCGGAAACGTTCGGAGACGATTACACCAACTCCGCTGGTGGTCCTGGGACTGCCGCACAGAATGGCCTTGAAGCCTCGGCCTATGTCCCTCGACTTACAACAGGACCACCTCGTCTCCTGTACCGCACATAAGTAGATTCGTCTTCGCTCCAGTGCTTCTGCCAACTCGCACGAGCGGCCCGTCAACGTACCCACATTCAGCGTAGCTACGCGGGTCTTGCCTACGTTACGGGACTTTCGGACTAGCTCAGTTTCCTCCCGATGCCGCCCTCGCATCAGGGACCCTCGCATACTTTCCACACTCGCCGGGCTCTGCGAGTGCGCGTCGGCTCCCGCGGACGCCGTAGCATTATCTCGATACTCACTTAACGTCATCAACCATGTGATGTGACATGGGATCTCCATAGGCCGGCCTGTCATTAGGGCCTGTCGCCTGTACTCGAATGTCCGTGATTAGCTTAGCTCGCAGAGGCGAACAGTTTCCAGTGGCACCACGTGGAGGAACGGACATCGCCACCGAAGTTCACTGTGATTACACAGAGCAAAGAACATAGACGCAGCAAAACATAGAAGTGCAAGGGAAAAGGGGCGGAGATGATGACAATTCGAACTCGGTTGCTATACAAAAAGCCAGCGGAGGCACTGGTGCGCTCGCTTGTGGCCTTTGCAATAACGTGTATTTGCCTCCACCAAGGTCATCAACTTGTTGTCATCAATGCCAGAGTGACGTCCGCAACCTGCCTCGTTCTCAATATCGAATTCACCTCGATGAAATTTTTGAAAACCTCGCATCACCATGGATCCATTAACCCTTCCTTGGCCCCCGATGTTCCGAGTTGTTTCCGCCTCAGTTCGACCGAGTTTCAACTCATAGAAGTAAATCAGCCGAAATTGCTGCTTTGACACGTCCATTTATAGCCTACGATATCTGCTGTGAAGTAGTCTATATTAAAAACGAATGGCACACTGAAATAGCGCACAAAACCAGCTTTGTGGCATTGTAGAATTACGCACTATTCCAAGGTAAAGTTCTGCCAAAAAATCCCGTTCTAAAGTTGGAGGTCGAAAACCTGCATTAGTAATACCCGGACAACGCATTATACTCAGAATATTCCAGCTCTTGAATCAGGGCAGTGACAGCCTCCTCTTCATGGTTTAGGTCCTCGCAGTATGAACCGCAGTCGTACTCATGGTTAGAAGAAAGCTCGATATTAAGCATGTTTCACCTATGAACTCTAGACAGGCAGTGTATTGAGAAACAAATCTAGCACACCCCTTATTCGCACCAGTAGGGTAGGGGCGTTACGAAACAACAGTGCGCTCCGCCTTTCATGTTGCGTGGACATCAACGGAAAAACGCAAAAGCTTACCTATTGTTATAAAACTTGTAATACTTTTATAAAGTATGCACTACAAACTAGTACATTCTCAATTTTTTATTTATTTTTTTATTTTCTAGTGCCTATGATTGTGCCAAATTTACTGTATTTATAAGTAATGCTTTTTTAAATATGCACAAGAATATTGGGTTATAAATTAGTTTTCGAAACTATTTATAAAATAGTTTCGAAATCTAACAACTTAATGCAGTTGCGAGCAATTCTAAAAGTTTCTGCATAGACTATTGACTGTTTTAGTCTCTTTTAAATTTTAGTGCAACCATGGGGAAGTCTAGACACTTTAAACGAAAAGCTGTTTGCCTTATTATGCTAACTAGTAATACAATAATTTTACGATTATGCATGTGTATGGTTAATTCTAGAAAATTACAGTTGTTGGGATTTCATTTTATTTACAAGTGCTGCGTCACGCCTATCGGCATGCCTCGAACTTTCGCGCTTCGCGCGAAGTTGCAGTATCACCAAGCTAATGACAATCATATCAAGCTAACTGCTCTATTCGTACAGCTCTTTTCCCTATCTAAGAGCACAAAAGGCTCGCAGTACGTAGAGTATATAGTATGACAGGGCGATCTATTGGTTCCTCACTACTGGTCCACCCTTAGTGAAACGGTTCCCCATTACTGGTACTGTTCACCCTCAATGACCCCACCTTAGCGGACGACGTCTTCGGCACACCTTCTGAATCCCCAGGCACATTGCACGACGTCTTCGACACGCCTACCTGAATCCCCAAACATGTTGAGCGACGTCTTTGGTACGTCTTCTGAGTCCCCAGGCACGCATGCGACGTATTACGCACGTCTTCTTAATCCCCTGGCACGTAGAAAACGTTTGGGTATTCTCCGTATTTTCGTGTCTTGACAATTTAAAAACGAACTTCAGATTCGTATTCAGCGACCTCGATTGCCCCAGGACTGAAGTTCCCAGGCAGGGAGAAGACGTTTTGGTATTTTTCACTATTTTCGTGTCATAATTTTCCCACATTTCCCCTGTCCCTTTTCCTCGCCCCCCCCCCCCAATTTTCTCCCTATTTTATGGCTAATTTTTGCTGCGGCGCCGATCGATGGTATGACTCATCGCTTAGCACGTTATTATGTAGTGTGGTGATAATTTGATCAATATCGATTGACGGGGCCATTGATGCTTAAAAAGCGGACTTTAGATCCATTACCCCAGGGCTGAAGTTTCGAGGCAGGTAGAAGACGTCTAGGTATTTTCCGCTGTTTTCCCGCACCGTAATTTGATCAATACCGATCGATGGCGATCGATACTTTAAGAACAAACGTCATATTCGTGTTCATCGACCTCCATTGCCCTAGGGCTGAAGTTCCCAGGCAAGGAGAAGAAGTCTGGGTATTAATCGCTATTTTCGAGTCGGTTTCCCCCTATTTTATAATTTTTGCGGCGGCGCCGATCGATAGAATGACTCATCGCTTGGCGCGTTATTATAGAGCATGATATTTATTTATATTTATGTTTATTTTTTATTTATTTTGATTTTATTTATTTATTCGACGCACAAAAAAGTGCACCAGTACCAAGCATTGAAAAACAATCGTTAGAAAGCATTACAAGAATGACAAACCACTAATGAACTGAAAAATTCATGAGCAAACTTCAAAAAACAGCAAAGAGGCAAAAGAAAAAAGAGGAAGAATTACGGCATGATTAACCTAACCCAAGAAGTGTTCCGCAAAAGATTTTTCAGCATCTAATAAGTACTAGTGTTTACCTTGTCGAAGAGTAGTCAAGCATATGGTATTTAGTAAAAGCCTTAAAAAAGAATATCAGCTTAATAAGAATGTTTTGCAATAAAGACATCTTGCCGTTGAAATTATAGAATACTCTAAGCCTACGACCTTCTTAGCGCACGATTCCGGGGCGGGCCCTGTATCTCAAGGATTTCTTCAAACTGGTACAAACCCCGGGTGATGGCATACATGGGAGAGCGCACGTTAAATAGATATGTCGATACGGAAGAAATAAGTCTTAAAGACAAAAAATGAAGAGTTTTATGTTTTTTAGCCTGATTATAGTATTGTTAAGTATATTGCCAACTTCTGTTTTTTCTATGTCTTGAATAATTAGAATATCATCATATACCTGAAGAGGTGGAAATCGTGGTAGTCACCAACTTTTTTATGGGACTATTTGAATTCAAATAGACATAATATAAGATCAGCAATGAGAGGGCCAGCATCGCCTTCTTGTGGGAACCTTTGGTTTGTTTAAACAATTTATTACCGACTTTGCAGGACTGTTTTTAAGAAAAATTTCATAATATGTATGTATATTTCTCGTACTTTATATATTCTAAAATTTCCTTAGAAATAGAAACTGGTTAATAAAACACCTTATTATTAGCACATGTTAGAAATTCTTTGTTGGCGTTTTCAAGGCAAATGTTGAACATTTCAAAGTTTTTTGGATTATGACTTTGGGAGGAATATTAGTAAACATATCTGAAAAATTAGCAGTTTTTGTTTTAATTGGACAAGGGGAGGGTTTCTTCCGATATATTGATGCCATTCATTGTCCAAGAGGTTTTTGATGCATTTAGAGCTTTATCTTGTGTTTGATGGATAGTTCTTATAGTGATTACGAAAGTGCGATAGAGTGTTCTAGACTTCTATAGCTAACGGTTTGATATTGCCGTTATGTCCACCAGTAAATAACCTAAACTTAGTGAACGTTTTTTTTGTTTTTCGTGTTTTCATGTTGTTATTCAGTTTTCAGTAGAACATACAATGGTTAACGTACTTAAGCAACGTTGACTGGATAAAGGGCTTATCCCTTTCTTAACACAAATTGACACCGCACTGCATGAAGAAATGTTCTATGAGCTCACGATCAGCATTTGGAACTCTTCCAACTGAGCAATACTTACCAGGGAACTGTCTCAGGCGTATGTCTGAGCGACAAAGATGAATACCGCCAACACTGCAAGTCGCCCGAGGATAACGACTCCGGATACCAACTTAGTAGGTCCGTCGACTTCATCAGTTCCCACATAACTGCTGCTTGAGGGAGCGCGTGAAAATAAAGAGTTAAGAAATTTCTGGGAGGCATTAGAGGAGAGCAGAACAAGTAAAAACGTAGGAAAAACTATTATAGCTAAGCGAAGGTTGCAATTTAGTAAAGAAAACATAACAGTAAAACAAAAGCAGGAGTTAATATAGAACTTGAACAAAAAACAATAGAGTGAAAAATTCAGTGAAATAGAAAAACCAGACGCTGCCTCTAGGTAATGTCAACAATGTGCAGTGTTGCAAGCAAATCAATTTTCTTCAACCTCAATTTAAAAATGTCCACATTTGGTGCTTCTAAGAGACTAGGAGGCAACATCTGTAACCAACGAGCACCACGAAAAAAAGAGAGTTGAAGACTTTTTTCAAGATTTTTCTCTTTATTTTGGGACAATGAAATCTATAGATGTTTCGATAACCCATCGTTGGAAGGAATGTCCAATGCTTGCTAGCTCTAAGCCGAGATTCTCCTTTTAGAACTTTAAAGCACAGAACTAAGTCATTGAAAATCTCTAAAAATCGTCTATAAAGGAGGCTTTTAATGTTAAAAAGCCTGATCCTCTCTTGATAATTCGGCAACTCTCTGAAATCAGCCGTGTAGGATACACACCCTATAAAACAAAATTTTTGTAAAGGCCTTATGAACGCTCTCAATTTTGGCTTGAATCTTCTTTGTGAAAGTACTCCAAACCTGTGAACAATACTCAACTATTGGAATAACATAAGACTTATATAAGCTAATTAATATATTTCTATCGTTGCATTTAATATTTCTATAAATTAGAAAAAGAACGGAAACCGCTTTCCGTACAATAGCATCAATATGGATTGTAAAACTTATGATTAAGAAAAACTCCAAGGTCGCAAGCATCATGTACAGAACGGATTACATAATTGTTGACTTTGTAACTCATACTAGGCTGATGTCCAAGGTAGAGAGTAGAACTTTTGGAGAGATTCACAGGTATCTTCCAAGTGTTAGCCCAGTCCACCATTGAATTGATAGACTGAAATAAGGCTTGGTGTACATGAGTCATATTGTCATTGTTGTAAGCCCCATAAATCTTAATATCGTCAGCATACATCTGCACCTTAACAACAGGATTAGCTGATAAGTTCTCGGGAAGATCGCTGGTGTACACTAGAAACAAAACTGGCGACAGTACGAACGCATCCATTTCAGGAGAGGCTCTCCAATTCCAAGTTGGTATAACTTATTAAGAAGTTTTTCATAATCTACCTTATCAAAAGCTTTTGTCAAATCGAAATAAATAACATCAACTGAATTTCCAATATTGTGCAGTGCAAGGTTCCAATCAAAAAGGCAGTCTGAAAGCTGAGTAGCAGTAGAAGTAGAAGACACGAAACTATGCTGCCTGTAGGGAATCGTTTTGTTTCTAGATAGGATATGTAGTATTTTGTCACGAATAATGCTTTCCAACAGTTTTATCGGAGTCGCTGTTATGCTTATAGGACGGTAGGAAAAAGCTAACTCTGGATTGGTATTTTTTGGAATTGCAGTAATAATGGATTGTTTCCAGATTTCGGGCACTTCACTGTAAAATAAAGAAATGTTGAAAATTATGGGCAAAGGTTTAGACAGTGCACATTTTTTGTAAACTATTTGTGGAATTCCGTCAAAACTTGCACTGGTAGAACATTTAAGTCTCTTCATTACATTTAAAACTTCCCTTACCTGCACTGCAAATCCACGTCAGTTCCCAGTTCAGCTGCGCTAGCATTTGTATGAACGTTGCTTGGTTCAGATAAAGCATTTACTGGTCTGGAAGCAAAAACGGACGCAAAAAATTTTGCTAGCGCTTCAGCCTTTTGGAGATCGTTCCTGTAGAGTTCCATTGTCATCTTTCAGAACAGGAAGCTCTGAGTGTGATTTTAGCTTTGAGCGCATTAACGAAAATAGTGCTTTTCTGTTGCGACTTCTCGAAGCAAGCTTTTCTTTGTGGGCTAAAAACCTTCCTAAGTGGTGATCCAGCTCCATACATATTTTCTTGTACTGCGGCTGAAAAGTGGATATGGTAACGATCTAAAAAGGCGTTCTTTTTGTGCTGTAAGATTTAAAATATGTTTGGGGAACCACTGAACTAGAGCTTTTAAAGAATCAAATGGTACATGAGTGGATAAGCCACGACAGACCACACGACAAAATTTCTTATACAGGTCATCAACGCTTTAATATCCTTGGAAAACTGCCCACCAATCTATGCTTCTAAAGTGTGTTGAGTTAGTTAAACCGTCTGTCACTTGAGAATTTCACTTAGACTGCTCGCCGTAATGGTAATTCGACCACGCCACGCGGTTTGTCGTCACAAGTCGAACGCAACAGACGTTTACTACCTCAAACTTGGATAATTAAACCAACATAATGATAGATCAACAAGGTACAAACGTTAGACATGATAAGTGAAAAGAGAAGGTTAACTTGAGTAGAATAAACTTGAGAAAATTCTGAAAAATAAAGAAATGGGCTTCTGACGCCCAGGCCTGTACTTGAAGAGCTGGTCCCGCCTCCTTCGCCGCTGCTTATATGTGTGTTAGAGAATGAGTGGTATTTGCCGGCGCCGGCGAAGAGATCAGCTCTCCCGATAACTGTGAGAAACATTTCCATTGATCGATTGGATAAATTCTTATACAATAAAGCCTACTACAACAATAATGAAAGTCGCTTTAGCGACATAAAGTAATTGACTAAACCAGAATAATCTGCTCTGCCAAAATTTGGGAGGGGTAACGCACGATAGTCAACTGATGGAAGAGGGGCATCAAACGCCACAATATTGTGATCAGAAAGGGGAAATAATTGCAACATTTTTCACATTTGGCGTTGATGTCAGAACTATGTCAAGAACTGAATCACCACGAGTCGGTTTTCTTACTTGTTGCGTCAGTTTAAGGCATTCAAAGAGCTCAACAAATTTCACATTATGCTGACTAGTAGGCCTGCTGTGCTGCATCCAATCTATATCAAGGTTGAAGTCTCCAAGCACTATCAAGTGGTTATTCGAGAGACAAAGCTGAAGCATTGAGTCTAGAAGGGAATCATCTTCATTTGCGTTTGTATTGGGCGGGCGGTATACTAGAATTATTTTAAACGCAGCCAGATGTGTTGTATCGAAAACGTCGAGGCAAAGTATGTCAGACTTGAGACAGGGAGGTGTAGCAACAGCTATCAGAGTAATCGTGTTTTTAGCCAGGCAGCAGATGCCACCTCCTCTGCGTCTATACGGTCATTTCGAAATAATTTGTATGGGTAAGTGCTAACAACTTCAGAATTCGATATTTTAGGAGAAAGCCATGTCTCCGTTATGAATAGCGAATCAGGTTCGTATGTACTCAAAAAAAGGTGGAGGTGATGTAGCTTGTTAACGAGGCTACGTGAATTGAATAGGTAACACTTTATAGCCGTTGATGGTATACCGTGTCCAATTAGGCGTTTCCCGAATCCCTGCGCTTCGGGAGGTGTTCATGCCGCCTTAGCTCGCCACGATATAGAACCCACACACGACTACCCAATTGCTCACTGCGTTCTTTGCATTCCTGTCTCAACTCGTATTCACGCTGCCTCTCCTCAAAGGTCATACTTCTACGAACACGGACCCTACTGAAGGTGGCCGAGCTTCGAAGTCTCCACGCGTTTGAGAGGGCACTTACCCAGTGAGACTTCGAAGGCAAGACCACCTTCACTTTCCGGGTACGTCCGTGTTCGTGTCTACGCATGCGGTAGACCTCCAAGGGGCAACACTCAAGGTTAAGCAAATCAAAGACTCCGCTTACCTTGTCCTCAAGATCTTTCTGTTTCGCTGACGGGGTCAAGTCATCAGCAGGCTCTGGCAGCCATTCGATGACAATGCTTCTTTCCCTCTTCTCAGTTTCAATGCGTTCCGACATTTCCTGTGGTAATTTTGAAATCGGAGCGAATAGCATTTGCTCAATAACAGGGTCCTTATTTCGCTCAAGGACAGCGCTAATAAGCTCGTTTGCGGATAGCTTCGAAAAGTCCTGGACGGTGGAAGAGCTGGTATTTGCAGCAGTCAGCTCTTCGCCTTTATTACCTCCCTTGTTCAGAAGTTCGGAATCCTTTTCCTGACACTTCCTCGCTGAGACATGGTGACCTAATCAATCAACTGGAACGGATCAATGCACGCCGAACAAACTCCAAGGAAAAACAAATATCAAAAAATGTGTTAGAAACGCTAAAGAATAAAGTGCAAAATGAGCAAAAGCAAACGTTTAGAAACGAAACAGGCAAACAGAACAAAAAAGCGGAGAAAAAAAGCAGATATAGCAAAAAAACTTAGCAGAATTCCGCTATTGCGATGCCGCCGCTCACGGTCAAGACGTGTTGAGGACGTAGGAATATGTATGTATATGCCTTGTATTTTATATATTCTAAAATCTTCCTTAGATATAGAAACTGGTGAATAAAACACCTTATTATTAGCGCATGTTAAAAATTCTTTGTTGGCGTTTTCAAGGCAAATGTTGAACATTTCAAAGTTTTTTGGATTATGGCTTTGGGAAGAATATAAGTAAACATATCTGAAAAATTAGCAGTTAATGTTTTAATTAGACAAGGGGAGGGTTTCTTCCGATATATTGATGCCATTCATTGTCAAAAAGGTTTTGATGCATTTAGCGCTTTTTCTTGTATTTAATGGATAGTTCTTACAGTGATTACGAAAGTGCGATAGAGTGTTCTAGATTTCCATAGATAACGGTAGGATATTGCCGTTATGTCCACCAGTAAATAATCTAAACTTAGTGGGCGTTTTTTGTTTTTCGTGTTTTCATGTTGTTCTTCAGTTTTCCGTGGAACATACAGTGGTTAACGCACTTAAGCAACGTTGATTGGACAAAGAGTTTATCCCTTTCTTGACACAAATTGACACCGCACTGGATGAAGAAATGTTCGATGAGCTCAGCATTTGGAACTCTCCCAAATGTGCAATACTTACCATAGAACTGTCTCAGGCGAATGTCTGAGCGACAAAAATGAATAACACTATCAGAGTCTCCACCTTTCAATTAGTAGAAAAGTAGGTTCCATTTCCGCAAAGTCCTTGAACCCAAGGAGCAATAGGCACTCAAATTTTACTATGGGACCGCGTTCACAAGTACTAAACAACCGTGTGAAATTTCAAAAAAAGGATTTCATGTTCGCAATCAGCGCCCCAGATAATCCCTTACGCAAAGCTTGGGTGAGTTTTGAATTACGGAAGAAAGAAGTCATAAAGGCAAAAAAATGAAAAGATTTATGTTTTTTAGCCTTATCATAGTATTGTTGAGTATATTGCCAACTTCTGTTTTTTCTATGTATTGAATAATTAGAATATCATCCATATTTACTTATTTATTTATTTGTTTACTTCATGCACTCATGGGTGCGTCAAAAAGAAAAAAACAGCACTCCACAAAGAAAGAAACTATGGTTAGTATGTCAAGAACGCAATAGAAGAACAAGAAAGTAACGAGAATCAAGACTCACACAACTAAGTAGGAAATTGAGAAGTCGTAATTATTTTGTCAACATTGCTATTTCTGAAATACCTCAAAAAATGCGTAAACCTACAAGCATACTCTTCCAATGAGTAAAATACCCAGTGTACTAAGAACGAGGAAAAGAACAGGCTTATACTGCGGCTCTACTTGACTTGAAAGACTGTCCGAAAAGAAACTGTCTGCAATGTAAAAGAAGTTTGGCGATAATAAATATCATTCATTTAAAACTATAATTGAGAGACAACTGCTTCCCGACTTATATTACAGAGATCAAATGGTTCTCCACCTTGAGTGCTACGACTTAGTAGGCACGGAACTGGCATAACCATACCGGGGCGGGTTCTATCTTCCAAGAACCTCTTTAAACTACTACGCACCCCAGGCGATGGCCTACTAAGGAGACCCGGAGAGGAGATAGATATGCAAAGATATAGTCAGGTAAAAGAGTTGAAGCAAACTGGTTGTAACCATATAAAAATAAAACAGTGATTTCTTCAAGCCAAATAGAGTCATTGCCTGCAGCACCTGTGCTTTATGGATTGATATCAATCAGCACATATACCTGAAGAGATGGAATTCGTGGTAGTCACCAACTTTTTGGAGGGAGTATTTGAATCCAAAGAGGCATAATATAAGATCAGCAATGAGAGTGCTGGCGTCGCCTTCTTGTGGAACCCTTTGGTTTGTTTAAACAATTTATTACCGACTTTGCAGGACTGTTTATGGAAAAATTTCATAACATGTATGTATATGTCTCGTATTTTATATATTCTAAAACTTCCTCAGAAATAGAACCTGGTGAATAAAACACCTTATTTTTTGAACACGTGGGGCACAGGCTAAGTGAGACCGACTGGATACCATTCTCGAATTTCGAATGTTGCCATATGGTCTCGTAATTGCTTTATTTATGTTTAGTTGGAAAGGTTCATTCCGCCTGTGGTCAAAGGTCTTATCAGAAGTCTGCGGAAAATACAAAGTGTGGTCCTGAGGCGCCGGGACGAGTTGGACCACCATAAGGTCATTCCTCGGTGCTCCGCTCTTGCGTACCAAACAAGGAATGAACATTAAAAAACGAATATACTCGGCAAGGCACTTGAGTCTAACACATCACCCCGCGCCTTTGATTCATCGCCACTTCAAACTGCGCCATCCAGCTGCTTGCACGGAAGGTACGCACAAACAGGCCCTCCGTGCAAGCAGGTGCTGCTGATAGTTCAATTCAATCCTTGACTTTCAGTGCCCCTAACTCCTTGGGTTACAGGACTTCGCAAAAACAGAACATACCTTCCTACTATGTCAAGGGCGGAGCTTCTCGTGGTGTCATTCATATTCATCATTCAGACATACGTCTGACATGAGACAGTTTCCTGGTTAGCTGCATTCACAGAGATTCTTAAGTTGATCATTCGTTACGGTTCAAGTTGCCAGTAAGCCCTAGCCCTAGCTCTCGTTAACGGAATGAATACAACGGTGGTATCAAATGGATTTGATTATCTTCTGTTTATATGTTTCCTTGTTGTATTTACCTTATCGTTAGTTTTGTACATTTTAAGGATAAAGAACAAAGATCTATAAACTACAATGCACAACTCTTATGCCTGTAGGGAAGTTCGAGATAGGAGATATCAAAAGATCAGCTACGAATACAGAGTTATCACAACTACTGTTATAGCAGCTCCATCACTACAGTAACGAAGCGATAGAAAGAGCTAGCTCTCGTTAACGGAATGAATACAACGGTGGTATCAAATGGATTTGATTATCTTCTGTTTATATGTTTCCTTGTTGTATTTACCTTACCGTTAGTTTTGTACATTTTAAGGATAAAGAACAAAGATCTATAAACTACAATGCACAACTCTTATGCCTGTAGGGAAGTTCGAGACCTAGACTTCAGCAGTTACTACCGAACACTTGCGGGGAAAGCGAACTATACCATCTATACTCTGTTCAGGCTTCTACGATGAAAGGACCCCAAGTATATTTAAGGGCTTATAAATCCTATGTTCGACCGATATTGGAGGTTGGAATATGTGTTCGGAATCCTTGCAAAAAGAAGAATATCGATTTCTTGGAAAGCGTTCAGAACAGTTTTGCGTGAAAGCTATATTTGAAAGGTTATGACGTCACCTGCTTGCAGCTGCCCAATGGCCTAGAAAGGGCAAAAGTGCTTGGCCTTCCAACGCTGGCTAGTAGAAGAAGAAAGGCTGATCTCACCATGAAAAATGTTCAAAATTCCAACTCAGAGGCTCTCCATAGATCCACTTTCGTTTTTCGGTGTACCCTTGACTAGATCTGTGAGATGCAAACTACAGCTTAACGTCGCGGTTGCAAAGACAACGATTAGGACAATTTTCTTCACCTATAAAAACCTCAGCCATTTCAACTATATAATGTTACAAGATGTTCCCTTGCTATCAAAACTCTTGCGCCAGGCGGGACTCAAACACGCACCTTCTGCTGCTTTCTGGGTAGCGATGCTACTCTTTACACCACCTGCCTACTGGCTAGAAGCATCGCTGCCCGGAAAGCAGAAGGTGATTTCGAGTTTCGCATGGTGTAAGATTCTTGATCGCAATAAAACATCCTGTAACAAGATATAGCCTCGTTTTACTAACGGTCCATAAGGTTGTTAGGGGCTCAATCAAATTCTACAGTAGGCTATTCTCTGTAGAATTCCTGCACTGCGGCTGTACTATCCAGGCGCACATGGGCAAACTTCTTCGTTCATAGAGCGTGTTCTGAATAGCAGAGGCTTAACAATGCTTCCAAAACTGTTTTTCTATGTCTGTTATAAACGACCGTTCTCTACATATCCAGCTTCTGCGCTTGACAGTAACTTCTCGTCTTATCTTCTTGTCATGTTTTATTGTGTAGTATCTTTCGTTTTAGCCTCGATACCAGATCATTTCTTGTAACGTGAACTTTATAAATAATGCAATAGAAAATGAATAACAAAATACCAGGCTGTCCAGTAAGTCCTGTCCGAAAATTTTCAAAGTTCTGTAATTTTCCTTAGAAGTGTTATGATATCAGGCAAGTGTAAAAACCTTCTAGAAGGTTCTCCAGAGTTCCACGCTAGGGGTATATAAGGCGCAGTCGCCACGTCTAGCTACCAGTACAAGCTAAAATGGACCAAGGTCGAATTCGTACGTTCGTGTACTACGAGTGGCTGCTGGGCAACGACACGGGCACCGCGGTCGCCAACATCTGCAGAGCGTGCAAGGAGGATGCAGTGTCCCAACGCACAGTCAGGCGCTGGTTCAATCGTTTCGAGAGCGGCGACACGAGCCTCGAGGACAGGGAACACCCGCTGAAGATCATGCTCTGCTGCTGGTGGGACGCCAAGGGCATGCTGTACTTCGAGCTGCTCCCGCAAGGCACGACGGTCACCGCCTCCATCTACACCGATCAGCTCGAGAAACTAGCCGACGCCATCCGAGAAAGCGTCCCCGACGGGCCTCGGTCCACCTGCTGCACGACAACGCGTGCCCCCACGTGGTGAAGGAGACCCAGCAGAAGTTGGCGACGGTCGGCTGGGAGACGGTCGCCCATCCGCCGTATTCCCCCGACATCGCCCCCTCCGAATACCACTTGTTCCGCCCGCTGAAGCACCATTTGGCCGGAAGAAAATTCACCAACTACGACAACCTCAAATCCGACATCGCGGACTTCTTCGAGTCGCAGCCCCCGGAGTTCTGGGCGAAGGGCATCGGCGACCTGCCCAATCGATGGGCCACTGTTGTGTATAACTGTGGTGATTATATTGTTGATTAGACTTGTTTTTCAATAAAGTTGAAAAAATTAAAAATGGTGAAATTTTCGGACAAGAATCATTGGACAGCCTGGTAAACAGTACAACACAAAACCTCGAAGAATGTAGAAGTATGAAAGTTGTTTTCCACACGTTATTCAATTGGGAATGCTTCAGGTAGAATGGTGCAATATAAGCTCACCTACTTCAACGGACGTGGTTTGGCCGAGGTCACCCGTCAAGTAAGATGAAAAACATGGCAATTCGCAAAAAATCAGGAAAATCCTATATTTTCAAGCTCTTCGTCCTTGCCGATCAGAAGTATGAGGACGTACGCCACACCAATGAGACCTTCTCTCCAGTGAAATCAAGTTGGTATCACTTGCTGCTGTATCCCAATCCATAGCGTCAATTTAGCCATTGATTTCAGCCTTTCCCTTCGGGCAGCTTCCAGTACTTGAGGTTGACGGACAGGTTTTGGCCCAGTCGTATGCCATAGCACGTTATGTGGCGAGGACATTCGGTGAGGCGTCGTATCGATTTTCGCGCACAGTTGATTGAAATCGATCGCTGATTACTCGAAAAGGAGTAGATCAGAAGGATGGTTTTCTGGTAAAGATATGGCACGTCTGGTCCATCTCGGCGAGCTATTTAGCAACCGGATATCTCTTACGTGCACAAAGCTTTTACTCTGAACAACTTATTAATTGCTACAGTTGACTACTTCTCTTAACAGTGAACTCTTCAGGATTCGCCGGCAAGGACGCGTTCGAGCAGGCAGTCATCGACTCGTTGGCGGATCAGTATAAAGACTATAAGAATGAGATTTGGCCGTACATCCAAGTCGTGTACGGCTTCGGAACCGGTGATGCGGTACCGATCTTATACTCTAGGCCGATCTTGTGAGCGACAATTCTGTTGAGCTACATGTTCAGACGAAACTGAAGGACGAAGTACTCCTGCCAGGTCGAGCGAAGTTTCTGGGATTCATCACCAACTTCTTGAAGAAGAACGCCGCTCATGGTAAGGCAACTTTTGAAGACCAAGACCTCTGTTTGCAAAAGTCTTAAGGCTGGCGATGTTAGAGCGCTTACTCAACTTATACTCAGCACGATTTCCACTATCATAGCAGCAGCTGGATCATCCAGAAGGGCAACGTGTTCGGAACCTCTCCTGAGTCGCCAGGCGCGTTGCACAACTACATTCCCCTCCATCCCCACACTTCCGCCAACACAGTCTTCCTGCACCGCATCTCCAGGCGCGTTTGGCGAGCTTTGCGAATCCCTTCTAGAAAGATTGTTTCAGAAGAGAGAACGTCTGATCATAACCGTAAGGACATATCCGATTGTTTGAAGTTTTGGCATCAACCCACTTTTATAGTTAGAAAAGTAGCGCAATAGTAGCAGTCGCACAAGAGTCGGCTCATATATACCTCGATATTCCTCTTCCTACTCCTAGGCAACATAATGAATACCGCCTGTGTATGGGACGGTGTCTCTGGAGCCAATGTACAGGGTGTCTTAAATGTATACACTGTCTAAAAGATGATAACTTTGCTCACAATGAAGGTTCTAAAGAAGTTAAGCACTTAAATGAAATCTTAAAAAAGTAGAAATTTTCGCGAAAAATGCAGGGTATCATAGAAAATGTAGGTACTATTTTAAAGGTTCTATCATTGCTGACGAAGCTTTTGAGAATGTTTGAAACTAATATGAAAGTACAGAGTAGCAAGATTCTTGCGGCATGTAAATGGTGAAGATTGCGCCGTTCCCCGACCTGAAACCCTGCATTATGGACTCAATTGATTGTGTACGAGTTGACTGCTTGTTGCAGTCTTGTTACTATTTGGCCAGATTAACCTGTGTTGTGCTCCTTTTAACGTTTTTATTCGCCCAGTAGCTGAACTTATGTCGACTCTCCTCTCCATTCAGCTTGAATGTGGCTTCATCACCCCACAGAATCCGTCTTGGGAAAGGGGGCTCCTGCTCAAAATTAAATCGTGTGATCGATAAACTCACACGTCGCTGGTCTTTCCAGTGATTGTCAAGTTCTAGACAGTAAAGGAAGCACAGCACAGGTTAATCTGGCCAACTGGTAACAAGGTTGTAACAAGCATTTAATCCGTGCACAATAAATCGAGTCGGGAATGCAAGGTTTCAGGCGGGGTCCTGGCGCACTCCTGACTATTTGTATGCCGCAGAAATGTGGTCACAATGTGCTTTCATATGAGTCTCAAACATCTTTAATACGCTCACTAGCAGCAATTGTAGAACCTTTAAAACAGTACCTGCTTTCGCAAGACGTGGTGTGTTTTTAAGTTTTAAACTTTAAAAGAAGCACAAATCAATTGATGCGGCCACTTTGAGAAGAAATTGTAACAAATGTTTAAGCGAAGCACAATCAATCGAGTGCAAAACGCAAAATTTCACACGCATGGCGCAATTCATGCCTGTCATATGTCAGAAAAATTTTAATTTTTAAGCTTTCATAAGAGTCTTTAACTTCTTCTGTGCCTTCAATGTGAGCAAAGTTATCACCTTTCAAACAGTTTATAAATTTTTAAGACATCACCCTGTATATCAGTTTCTTGATAGCGAACAGTTATTAATACGTGCAAAAAAAGGTGCAGTTGTGACAAAAAGCACGGGCGCCGAACGCATTGGTAGTGGGGGCAATAAAGTTCTTCAGTTC
This sequence comes from Heligmosomoides polygyrus bakeri, assembly GCA_947359475.1. Taxonomy (NCBI): domain Eukaryota; kingdom Metazoa; phylum Nematoda; class Chromadorea; order Rhabditida; family Heligmosomidae; genus Heligmosomoides; species Heligmosomoides polygyrus. The sequence goes on from OX375866.1 coordinate 13,919,824, forward strand.
AACAGAAGAGCTTTTTCAATAGGGGATATTATTAGGGTGTCCCACACGGAATTTCGTATCAGACCGAAATGTTAAACTCATACAAAGCAATTAAAACCAAACTTAATTCGTAATATATTCTCCACAATTCAACAACCTTTCCCTAACGGGCACGCAAAGATTGGATCCCGTCTTTAAAGAAGTGAGCTGGCCGCGAATCGAGGAAGTTGGTCACCCAGAACCGGATTTCTTCGTAGTCGGCGAACTTCTTCCCAGCCAAGGGGTGCTGCATCAAGCGGAATATGTGGTAGTCGGATGGGGTAATGTCAGGACTGTACAGCGGATGAGGCAAAATCCATCCATCCAAATTCCTCGATCTTCTGCTGAACGACTGTTGCCGCATGAGGCCTCCAAGTTAGTTGAGGACGTGTCAACTCGATTTAGATTTAAATTTGGAGTAGGATAGTCGATCTTATCGGGTCAGCTTCAACGGCAGCCCGTGGAAGGTCGCTATCCAGGATAGGCGCTTGTCTTCCGGCTTTTCGTCTTCAAGACTTTCGTCGCCGGCGGCAAAACGTTGAAACCACCGCTCGCATTGTCTTTTGCAAACATCTTCGCCAGATGCTGTTACCAGCGAACGATCCGATTCCGCAGCGGATTTCTTCACTTTGAAGCCATAGGGCAGGCACGCGCGCACATTCATTGTTATGTGGTCCATTTCAGTCTGAAGGCTATAATTTTATAAACCGATGAAGGAATGAAGTAGGAAAAATAGGAAATGTGGAAGATGAAACGCCATAAACAAACCAAGCTTAACTGAGCTCACAAAAACCGATGCGAATAACTATGAAAAGAAGGCCACAATGCATGCGACATTCTATGTGGGACAGGCTAATATATCATGTGATGTTTGTTAGGAGTGCATAAATCAGGGGTGTGAGGAAGAATAAGCATAAAATTTGTTCCAAGACACAACGAAAAATCAACAGAACACGCACATCAGTCATCAAAATGAAGTCAAGTTGACGCAAAGTCGTTAACATGCTCAGCTCAGAAAAAATCGTATCTATAGAGGATGGTTTCTACACGGCTCTTTATCTGTGTTTATCTGTGTTAGTGGAGACTGAATGTTTTTTTATCACAATTTCGGAATAGAGGCTACTCACTCTGTAAGTAAAAGATATTGCTCGAGAGCCAGTTTTAGGATGAGGCAGACAAAATTTGGCAATACCTCCTCTGGTACGAGAAGTGTTCATCTTAAAGAATTTGCGAGATCCAGAAACAAGTGTGAAACGCAGAAGCTTCTGAATGAGGCAGACGTGAAGAAGTCTGCTGTGAGATTCCAGAGACGGCAGTCCAACGTATTTGTTTCTAGTTAATGGTACTCGAGAGCATCAACAAAACTACCTGTTTGAAGAAGAAACTTTAGGATGAAATTGTTCTGCATTTTCTCCATGGCAAAGATGTTTTTCTTTTTATATGGCGAGAAAAGAGATATACTATACTCAACAAGATGACATATATAAGTGCCTTGAAAAGAATTTATTTTTTCCAGTTGCGAAAGCCCTAAAGATATTGGATGTCAGCAACATAGCTGAGTTACATGTTGTTCGAATCTGCTTTTCAAAATCAAGACCCTTGTCATAGTAAAGGCTCAAGTCTCTAGTGAGGATGAGAAGAAAGTGCCCACACGGTTATAAGTAGGCTTTGAATTATGCTGAAATAGATCGGAGAAAGCCGGCCTATTTCAAGTGGATTTTGCTTTTATTTAAATTCAGCGAATGTGCTTACGTGGCACGGGATGACGATTGCATGCGGTATTTTGGATTGCCCCCTTCCTACTAGGATAGATCCGATCTTGCTGATAGTATCGGATTACAATAGCGAACACCGAGCTCCCTAATTTTGGAAGGTCGACATAATGAGGAAGATAAGAAGTAGAAGAAGGACACGAAAATGCAGAGTGTGAGAGACGGCGGAGAAAACGAGCAAAAAGGGAAGGACAAGAGCGTTATGTAAAAGATAAGAAAGTCGACGAATTTCTAGTCCTATGCTGTTTTGTGTTTTATTGGAAATGTCCAGACTAGTGATAAGTTGTTCGAGTTCCAGGAAGCAGATTTGAGCAAGCTTTGGCATGAACGTGGTGAGCCTACAAACTGATATTAATGACCGCCAATGACTCGTATTCTAATAGTGAATTTAGCCAAGTGTGTTCAGTAGCTGTTTCCTTCGTCTCTGTGAAACTTGGAGACAACGCTTTCTGTTTTTGGCGATTTGTTAAATTTTCTATTGCAGGATACCTTGTTGGTGACAAGATCAGCTGGGTTGATTTGTTGATTGCGGAGCATACGTCTGACATGAGCAGGAACGCTCCCGAGTATTTCGATGGATTCCCGGAGGTAAGGGAGTTTGTTAAGGGAGGTCTGAGAACACAAGACTCGGGCCCTTAATTTTAGACTGCTAGCGGTGAGGCCATTCGATACATGGTCAGAAGAATAGGGCATTCTGACCTACGGTAATGAAATCCTCCAGACTTCTACAATAATAAGCACAAGGTTGATCTTAAAATCTCTGACTGTAAAATTTAGAATATTAAGCTGTAACAATCTACTCTCAGACCTTAAACTTATGAATCTACTAGAAGTGCAAAACGAGTAAAACGCTTGCGGGAAGGTTGCGGAAGTTGTTTCCCTGCCGATACCGAACAAGCCGTTAGAAGTGGCGGAGTGTGATCAACAGCTTCTAGGCGTAGCAAATGGGCAAACTGAAGATATTTCTCAAGAAAGTAGCGTTTGCGTTATGCCTTAGCCACATTCTAGGACTCAAAATGGTTGACTATTCACTAAACCTTGTTTCTACACATTATATACAATACCGGCCTTAACTATCGGTCTTTTGGTGGAAAATCGAAAAAAGCCGCCTCTTCCGCCGCTTTTCTGTAGCGCTGTTTAGGTTGAGCGCATTGTAAATTGAAACACATATTCGTGATCATCACCGAGCTTCCTTCCCGATGAGTTACAAAGTGCCTAGAGGGCGCCTGAAAAAATAATTCAGTGACCTAATTTCTACCTGGCGCGGCTGACCCCTCCACTCGCAGGAGATAATTACAATAACAGCTCCTATGTAGCTAATGAAGGAAGTTATTCGGCCTATTAAAGCCTATTTTTACCTTAAATATAGCAACGCATGTTCTCTGGATTTCCTAGCTTTTTGTGGTCACAATAATCTAATTTTTAAAGGATCCGATAATTTAAATGGCATTAGTTTCAGAAAATGTGTCCACTTTGGAGGGGTCTAATTTTGGAATATCACGTTTATGTCTGCTTATATTCATTTGCTCCGTTAAACGTTACAGTTAAAGTCCAGCTGCGAAAGTGGAATCTTTGGGGTAAAAATCGTTAGTTATAATTATACACTGACAAAGATACCCACATCCTACTTCCTCGCAGTTCCCACGCACTTCTCCCATAATTAAAGACACCACAGAACCATTTCTTTAAAGCAGGAAACGTAAGGCTTTGGAGGCCTATGAAAGCTCCTTGTAGTCTTCCACGGGTGAGATTTCGACTAGGCTACAAGACATTTTAGCCACTCAGCTACGCAGCAAGGTCACTCCAAAAGCGAACTGGTGCCGTTTGGAAAAATTTTCAAAACGGAAAAGCCTGCTACTGGATCCACCAGTTAAATCTGATTTGAACGGTGGCTCAATTTCAAATTTCCATTCAATTGCTCCAGCTTGTCAGTCGAGTGAAGTGTCAATTAGCCCTCGATGGGACGCAGATTAGTTCCATTAAAGTAGCCGTCGTTGGGACGCAAATTAGTTCCAAAGTCAGCCCCGTCACCTGCCCCTGCGACCCCTCTCGCCATCAGAGGGCGCCGTAAATCGCCTAAGAAGAGTCCTCACACTTCAGGAGCCGCAGGGCGATATTGATCTCTCCAAAGGACGTTGAAGTAGAATGCGCGGCGTATGTACTAACTGAGCTTCACAGACGTGTATATAGTTCCGATTTGTTCGTCGCTCATTTTATTTTTAAACAGGATACTTCTACTTTTTAAGCTGTAAATTTCTGAAGCCTATATATGTATAACTAATATTAAAATAGATATAATTTTGACGAAGGCATAGCAATCATTTGCATCAAAAAAATTTATACAAAATCTCAACAGGTTGTCTTGAGGAAATAGGCTTAAAGTTCCTATTCTATTGAGAACACCTGTGTGTTTACATTTAATCTGAAGTCATTCGGGGCAGTGGTGTGACTACGCCGCGCATCACATAATCCAGATCATCTCAGTGTCTTGTAGTGTAAAAGTTTGACTAGAGTGCGTGTAACGCACCCGGAGGAGGTATCGACTGTCGCATCCGATACCAGTTCCCTGGTTCGGGTTTCTCGTTCAGACCAAAAAGCGTTGAATTGTTCATCGGCTGGCCTCATTGTATGGTTAAATACGAATTCAAATCGCTTCCACGATATCCTGTAGAAGTAGGATGCGATACATATTCCAAAATGATTGAGCAACGCCGTCCTTTATCTTCATTCCTTAGCCTAAACACTGGTAGCTTGCCGTTTCCTAGAGGGAATGGTGGCGTTTTACGACACGCGCTCAAACTCAAGTATTTTTTAAATTCTTTAGAACGTGCGTGCCTGTTTGTTTGTATAATTTTGTCAGAATTTTGTCAGAAATGTTTTTTCATCTTTAATTATTTTATATCAAACGTATTGAAGGTAAAAGAATTTGGCACAAAATGGAAGACGCCCACTTTAATCCGAACAATGTAAAGTTGAACTGGTATATATTTCTTATTCAGTTTGCAATTGTACGTCGTTTGTTTCAGGTGAAAGCCCACATGGAACTCATTCGGCAGAATCCCAAAATTAAAAAGTGGCTGGAGAGCCGCCCCGAGACGGTATTCTAGTCGAGGCGCAAAGAACTCAGACCTATCCGATGTTTGGCTTTCCTATTATCCTTACTCAACGGCTGTTTAATTTTTCGCGTAGTTGTTGCATCTTTATTTGATCTTGTACTCCCGCTTCCAATAAAAATTATATAATGAATTAAACTCTCAGCGATTGACTGAACGAAGATAACTTACAGTAACAATGTAAAATGATTAAAGAAACAGCAGTTTTTATAAAGGCATCGAAACACGCCCATATCCGCGTTTCACTCCTTGCCTGACGAGTCGTTCGCTCGTATGGGGTGGCAATACGGATCTGTTGCGTGACAGTTTTGCATAGTGGGTGTGCCGCATAACGAAATGTGAAGATGATACGGCGAAAACCTATCCCTGAGTTTTTAAAAGTTTGAATTTGTAGCTATTCAACCGCCTACAGGAACCACTTTTATTAAACATCTCGATATCAGCTAATCTGTACTCGATCTATTGATAAGTTGTAACTACATTCTTTATTTCACATCCATCGCTGCACACGCTGCCAAAATCATCATGTCATCTCAGATACATGTTAAATGAAGATCGAGATAAAGAACGGTATTACTCGCTTCCTTGGCTTTCGCTTGGCTCTCCGCTGTCATATCACACTATCATATCACTGCGAAACGACTTCATTTATTTAAAGATGTGGAGTGTGACTATACGTGTAAGATTAAGAAAGCGAATGAAATTAAACATAAACAAATAACTACACAGTAACGTCTGGATTAACAATGAACAAATAACTGCAAAGTGATGTCTGCTAAATGTAACCAAACAGTACAGTCCTGGACATGTTCCAGGAAAAATACTAAGAATTGACAATAACAGGTTACCTCTCAATAAGTTTACGGAAGGCCTGGATAGACAACCCCAACGACATTTTGTCATCACTTAGTAAAGTGTTGAATTGGCTGAGGTTCCTATAGGTGAAAAAATTTGTCCTAATCTTTGTCTTCGCAACCGCGACGTTAAGCCGTAGCATACCTCTCATAGATCTAGTCAACGGTGCACCGAAAAACAAAAGTGGATCTATGGAGAGCCTCTGAGTTAGAACATCGTGGTGAGATCAGCCTTTCTTCTTCTACTAGCCAGCTTTGGAAGGCCAAGAGCTTTTGCCCTTTCTAGGCCATTGGGCAGCTGCAAGTAGTTGACACCATAACATCTCGAATATGTATAGCTTTCGGGTAAACTGTTCTGAAAGCTTTCCAAGAAATCGATATCCTTCTTTTTGCAAGGATTCCAAAGAGAGGGCCTATGCTATACTCCCGCGGGAGCATCCGCGGGACATCCGCGGATGACATCCGCGGACGGTCGTCGTCGTCCCGGGACGGCTGGCGTAGCATTGGAGCGCGTTTCCCGCGCCGAACTCCATGGGACGATAGCCTTCCGCGGCGCACTGCACCGCGGGCGGGAAGTATAACAGCCTTCTCGCCGTCTGTCGGCGGCCAACCGCGGATGGGGGGCGTGGCGGGGCGCGGCGATTGGCCAGGTGAGGGATCTCGGCGCGATTCCCGACCGTCCGCGGATGCTCCCGCGGGAGTATAACCTAGGCCTTATTCCAAACTCCAATATCGGTCAAACATAGGATTTATAAGCCCTTGAATATACTTGGGGATCGTAGAAGCCTGAACAGAGTGTAGATGGTATAGATAGCTTTCCCCGCAAGTGTTCGGTAGTAACTGCCGAAGTCCAGGTTAGTATTAATCAAGAAACCTAGGTCTCGTACTTCCCCTACAGGCATGAGACCTGTCGATTGTAGTTTGTATGGAACCGATGTCTCACACTTCGGACCAATTAGCATTCATCATGAAAAAGAGCAATATGCAAGCACCACTGCAGAAAAGGTCAATGCTTATGAAGCGTTGGTTCGCGATAGTTCAAAATGTAGCGTCAGTGCAGCGGTCTGAGAAACTCTTTCACGTTCACGACTCAGGTACAAGTTAAGTTGTATTCGAAAATCCTACACAGCGTCGCAGTTAGGAAGGTTGTCAAAATAATTGTAGACACTTGACTGACGACCACAGTGCGAATTTTTAACGCGAAATACTTTGCAAAATTGTTAAACGCATTCTTCAAAAGGAAAAATGAGAATTGTTCTTTGTTCAACTTCTTCGAGACAATGTCGGGCAACTGGCTATCCGACGCCTATTTTTACACCGGTAATTTTCTGTGACGAGGGACAAAAGAGTAACAATATTTGAGGCATTTCTTTCAGTTTCGATTACTACACGTTAAATAATTAGCAGGTGATATTGGTTATTGATTTAATCTCATCCATAAAGGTGAAAAAGCGCATTGTCGTAAAGGCTCTGTGACAAACGAGGTCGCAAGCTGGATCAGTCGTTATTGAGCGACCTAACGTTTTGACCTTTTCACTATCCAGATCTTGTACCTAAATTTTTCATTAAAAAGATAGCTCATGTAGTGGTAGGTCTTCTGTCATATATTTTTAACCAATCTTTAATGTATGCTGAGGTCCCACTGAGATGGAAACATTCGTCTGTAACTCCATTACTGAAAAATGAGCCTGCGAATAATGTCAATAACTATTGGCCTGTAAGTATCACATCATTCCTTTGTAGGCTGTTCGAAAACGTCTTTAAAAAAATCATGTTCTTGAATACCTCATGACTAATGGAATGATACCAAGGAGTCAGCATGGTTTCATACCTGGGAGATCAGTTGAAACAAATATCTTAGAGTGCATAAATGATTGGACGGCCCCATTGGACATGAAAAAGGCGTACGATGTAGTATACTTTGATTTTGTGAAGGCTTTCGACCGTGTCAGTCATAGCAAATTGCTGCACAAGATATCTAGACTTGGTGTTCATCCAGTGATTTGTAAGTGGTTGGAGGAATTTTTTAGTGGGAGGTCCTTCCAGGTAAAAGTGGGTAACGCGTTGTCTAGATGCATGCAGGTCATGAGGGGCGTTCCTCAGGGAGGAGTGCTTTCTCCACTATTATTAATCATCTATACAGCTGATATTCCTTACCTACTCAATGGCAGTGGTGTTGTGGTTGAACAGTTTGCTGATGATGTCAAGATTTATCGAGAAGTTATAACATCTGAGGACCAAATCTCTTTGCAGACTGCTACTAATACGTTGCCGGAGTGGTCCAGCACATGGAGTCTACCTTTAGCCCCAGAAAAAACTATGTTTTTGAGAATTGGATCTTCATCGGCTTCATTATATTATAAAATAGGTGACAACCCCATCTCCAGAGTTACAGCGGTACGAGACTTAGGATTCTACGAAAAGCTGGATTTTTCTGAGCATTTAAAGGTAATCGAGAAAAAGGCACAATCACGTAGCTGCCAGATCTTTAGGGGTTATCTACTCGCAACAACGCTGTGTTGCTACAAGCTTATAAAACATACGTTAGACCGATTGTCGAAACTGGTACTACTGTTTTTTCCCCTCTCAAAAAGAAGGATATCAATCTTATTGAAAAGGTCAAAACAATTACTCGAGGAAAGTAATGCTTAGGTTTGGAAGCTTCCTCTATTCTAGAATACCTCGCTCACGCATAAGAAACAAATATTTCAATCTCCACACGTTGGAGTCACGTAGAAAGCTAAGAGACGTTTGTGTTATCTTCAAAATGTTATAAGGATCATGGACGTTGATGTTTCGCAGTTTTATAAGGTTTTGCCATCGGTAACGAGAGGTGATCCTAAAAAGATATCCTACCGTACTCCTAAGACGACCGTAAGGTCTTCTGCTTTTAGGTGCAGGGCCGCCTCCTCATACCTAGCTCCAATACACAATTTTGAAGTAATTGAGAAGGTCTGTGGCTCCTTCAAACGATTTGTGAAGAAGAAATGGTTATGTCATTAGTCTTTTATGGTGAGCATATTCCTAATGGTGTTTGGTGTTTTTTCTATGCTTGTTGTGTTTGTTCGTTTTATGACGTGTGTCTTAAACACCGTAATAAATAATAATAACAATAATCCTCGGAGACCTAAAATTGACATGAAGATTCGGATATTGAGACGTGCGCGACCGACCGCTCCACAGACTCTAGCCTTTGGTATATCGTCGTGCTGATAGTCGAAATTCATCATCATCATCATCTTCTTCTTCTTCTTCAGCGTTTGTCCCGCTTTGTCGCGGGGTCCGCTCTTCTGGTGTTACGACGCCACCTTTCCCGATCCTGCGCTTGATCAGGGTGGACACCAGCTATTTTCATGTCCGTGTGTAACGTATCGGAACAACGCTTCTATGCCCATTAACGATAGATATAGTGAATGTATAAACTCTACAAGTTCTATGTAATTTTTTGTATTACTCTAGCACATCGATTCTTAAGAAGAGCAATAGAGAAGCTGGCAGTGTGAGCAAAACATCTAAATATGTATGTATTAAAGACTCGGAGCAGCTTTGAACGACATGAGCAAATACCTACAGGACATGGTGTGTTTAGGATAGGTTTGTTATAATAACAGCACTAAAAGTAAGGCATCTATATAAGTTGGAGTGTGATCTTTTTCTAGAGGTAACAGAACAAGTTTTAGAAATACTTGTAATATCGGTGAAATTGGCAAACATCAGCGGTAGTCTGTCTCAACAATTTAACTAGAAGATGGCGTTACGAGTGCACTATAGCAGGATCAGCACGTACTTGTTTCCCTTTCCGCCCTGTCCTCACTTCCTACCATCCTCCTCTAGCATACACCTCTCTTTCAGGATCGGTATGTGCCAGGAGACTTCCATTACAAAATGAACTCTGTGCCTTTTACTACTCACCACTTCTGTAATCACTCAAGGCATCCATTTTTCTCCTTCAACGGGTAGTTCCATGTAGACCTGATCCCCGCTCTTGATCTCCCGGTGTCTAGCCTTCCTATCGTACCATTCCTTTATTTTCACACAACTTGTTATTCGAAGAGCATCTCTCGGGCTATATCTAGAATCTTTTTACCATCACGCATGCCCATATACATGCCTGTTTTGAAGGCCTGAATGAAGCGCTCAGCTTCTACACTTGAATTTGGGTGGTACGGTGGTGTTAATTATGCTTGGCCTAGTGAACGGGAGCATTTATAGCACGCAAGCAGCGAACACTGCTACCATATCTCTACTTCAAGGGCATTATTTCATCACGAACTTCGGACATCTATACACCATGATAACTCAGGATTGCATAAAAGAGCAGTATATATCGAAGCGGCGAGATGAGACTCAAGCAAGTCTTTTCGTACTCCTTTTGTCGCATGCTTCGTTAAGAATTTTTAAGAATTCCACCAAGAATCTTCAATAATTTAGACTTCGCCTCAACGCCGAAAACTAGCCGGTTTATCCTTGTCGTAGTCCTGATTTTTCTGAACCCGTAATATGAACCTGTTCTAAACAATGAGGACGTGAAAACGATTCAGACATAGTCGCTAGCATGACTGCTTGTTGGACGCCATGAATTTCAACGGGCAGTTGTACAAGAGTTAATAGCTATATGTTGTTACAGGATGTTTCGTCGCGATCAAAACTCTTGCGCCAGGCGGGACTCGAACCCGCATAGTTAATAGCTCTTCTTGCCTTGTGCATCAATCCTTCTGTCAATAGGTCTACGACCCAGTTTTAGTGATGAGAACTGCAGCTATGTATAGTATGCGGCTTCGAACTCATGATTTGATTCGAATCAAGATGTAGACACGATGACAAATAAGCCTGTGTTGTGAAGAAAAACTACACCGACCACGACAGGGAAATGTGCGAGAATTCGAACGGCGCCGAGGTATAAGAAGGCACAGACACACGTACGGAGGGATCGCTCACTGGCGTTCGCCACGTCTCTTTGGCTATCTACCAGTGATGATTTCAGTCCACCTAAGAACGTTTATCCCGCTTTATGCCGTTTTCGAAAGGCAGTTCCTTTGCCGAAACCCTGTTAAAATGATGATCTAACAAGCATTAATTGATAAAAGTCACCACAGTACTGCGCTTCCCCTCCTCTGCTGTCGTCATGCTTGTCATCACACGAGGTCTTCAGAAGCCAGTCGTTTGGACGTTGCTTTCTGCTGATGACGTAATGCTCGCTTGCAAAGCAACTTGTCGAAAAGTGTACCATATGACCTCACGCGATACACGATCAAATGCTTTCTCTAAGTAGAGAAAAGCTAGGTGCAGAGGTTTGTGTTTTCGCGGTGTCTCTCAACCAGAAGACCAGCAGCATGTACGGCATCGATGGTAGCCCGCTACGAAGCCACATTGATTGGCGGAAAGCTGAAGGATATCGCAAATACGTCCATCTACACATCGCTCGAATACTTTGTAACCACCTACTACACTACTTTAATTGTTTTATGAAATACTGTAATGTTCTTACAAAGAATTACGGTTGAACACTTGCTTATTTTTCTGTGCCTGCAATGGGTTCACGATAATTTATCACGGACAAAATTTCGACAGAATCTTCTTTCTTAAGGTATGGAAGGACCTATTGCTCAAACGGTTACAACAAGCACATCTGCATGCAGGTTCAACTTTGCAAAGATTTTATAAAGCCCACATGTTGACCTGCTTCAGAGAGCTGCTTTCTTAGCTGAAAAAAGCGCAATCCATGACACATGTGAAACTAACGCTGAGAACTGACGCATTGCACTTTTTAAACGAAACTAAGTTGAAATCCTTCCTGTTCGTCGAACAAGCCATAGAAACTTACACTGTTAAGTCTTTATCTTTTATCCATTTCCAAGTAAATAGGATATTAAAGCACTGGAGAGCCAGTTTCTCGTTCTATTTTAGATGCGGTACTCAGTGCATTTGCCTTTGTTAGATCCACTAGATGGAACTCTTCAACTTCATTCACCTATTTAAACATGATATACTTAATACAGACTTATAACCGAGGATTTTAGTTTTCGCTATGAAATCTCTGATGCCAAAGGCATATGGTCATAATCTCAATCTCAGTTTGCAAACTCTTGACTCTAGAAGGTGTAGGCTCGACTTCCTGATGTTCCACAAACAAGAATGTGCGGGAGAAGTGCTCTACAGCTAGGGTCTTTTCCTCATGTGAGACCTCCTTCCACCAAAGGTATCTCGCGCCAACCTATTTCATCTTGGGCTAGATTAAATTCCAAGAAATATTTTTTCGCCCAGTTTTCACCGATTTCTTTAGTCTAAGCAAGAAAGCCAACATTCCTTCCAGTCATTCCATCTTCAAGAAGGTTATAAAGGCTCCAAGGCACCTGATGAATACCCCCTGTTTGATGCCCAATCTGTTAATATTGTTGTTTGTTTTAACACCTCCTTGATTATTTCTTCTGGTTTGTTACTCGTTTGTTCTTTTCTTTGTCTCTTTCTACGTATCTCTGCATAACTATGTTCTTGTCGTTATTTCAACTGGTAGTGGGGTGTATCTTGTTTTAATTCCATTACTTTCACCCACATGAAGATGCCTCTGTGTAATAATTAATAATTTACAAATTTAGGGGAATTCTCCCTAAATGCGATATTACCTGCACGACTTGCAGGTTGCGCCATAAATGTTGTCACTTTTCGCGCATCATTTCTTGTATTTGTTTGTAAACTTTTTTATGTTTTTATTGTTTCTTTGGATTCTGCGTTCCATCCTGACCCTACATAGTGTTTTTTGCATCTTCACACTGCTTCTAAAGGAAATAGTAAAGTCTTGTTGTCAAAGAGGCGCAATCTTGGATCTGAGAATGGAGGACCTTCTGTTCCCAACATCGCTCGTCTGCTGAATCTGTATAAAACGACAGTCTATCACTGTGTGGAACGTAACTCTCTTGTTAATAATCCCCAATCTGGCCGCCCGGTATCCGTAGCAGTCTTCGAAAATCGTGGAGGAACAAGTCAAGCGAAATCCAACCCGCAGGATGAGAAAGATGGCATCCGAGCTCAACATATCGGCTACGACGAGAGGCGAGTTGTTAATAATGAACTTGGACTATACCCCTACAAGTTAACAGTCAACTGCACGGAATGACGCCTGCACAGATGGAAGGAAGAAGAAAAAATATCCCAGACTCCTCGGGCGGTACATACGACCACTGCACGACGTTCTTCACCGATGGAAACTTTTTGGAATTGAGCAGTCTTTCCGCCGCCGAAACTTGCAGTTATTGGCTGAAAGCCGTGAGGACATCATTCATAGAAACTCTCATGCAGTTTCCCTGATGGTTTGGGCCGGAGTTTGCGTCACAGGGCGGACACGATTGGTTTTTGTTGAAAAAGGAGCCAAAGGTCAGCACCAATGTCTACGTAAACGAATTTTGATGAAGGAGTTGTTTTCCTGTCTCAAGAGCATTTTGAAAATACAGCATCGGCCTTTCAACAGGACGGCGCACCCGCTCATAAGTCCAAGAAGACTCAGGAGTGGTGCGCGAATCATCCCAACTTCATCTCTGCTTCTGAATGGCCGACAAACTCGTAAGATTTGAACGTTATGGACATTCAGGAGGTCGCAGGCCTAACCGAATGAACTATTGGAGATGGTATCAGAAGATCCTTTCCGCCCAGATTGGCAACAAAGGCAACCCACTCCTGGAAAGGCCAACTGCTGTAAACAAAGGGGGCCTCCGTAAATCCATCAGGCCGAATTCTTCCGAAAGCACACTAGGACTGACCGCTGATCTCCACTACTCCCATTAACCACCGCTCGTCGGCTGCAGAGGATTGGAAGGTCGCCAAAATCGCTTTCGTCAGTGTCTCATGCTTTGACGGAAATCCAAGCAAATCGCTGTGCTTTCCACTGCCGAGAGGTTCTCTACCGGTTCAATCAAGGGTTTACCAGCGGTTAGAAGCGAATGCTCCACGACAACCTCAAAGCAATGGCTGGAACGCAACGAGCCGGGATTTTCACGTCAAAACCGAAGGTCCACTAAAAGAAGGTTCTGCTGTGCGTTTGACGGATGTGTGCATAGTGGTCCAGTGTACCCGAAGCGACTCCATGTAGTCAAAATATTCTCTTCGCTTGCTTTTGCCAACAACTCGACTAGATCCAGCAAAAATAAGTGGAGAGAGAAGTCCATACGAGCCAATATTTCCTCCACCAGGGCAATGGTCCACCGCTGACGATCACTCAAACGCTGGCAAAGGGGAAGAAAGTCTAGGCTATACCAAAATCAAGCAGTCATGATATACACCAGACATAGCGCAGTCTGATGTCATCTGCTTTGGTCGATGATCACTCCCTCCATGGTAGGCGCTTCGCCGAAGTCGATGAGTTCACGGCAGTGGTGCACGACTTCTTCAGGTTGAAGCTAATCAAATTCAACAGATATGTAATCCACCCTGTTCATGAGAAGCGGGAGAAACTGACTGAGAGTAGCGTCAATTACTTCGTTTAAGTCAAACATTTTTCCATTGTGGTATAATCTTATTTTTGCTAAAAGGCTAATTTTGTTACAAATTTTATGACTCAACCTAATATTGTAGCTCGAGGCACCACCCCTTCACACGGCATCTTGTGTTACCCGAAATTAAAAAAATATAGGCAATACATCTACTACTGCGATCGATTACACTGGACCACTTCTGTCATATCATATCCACGAGCGTTCTGACGATGGCGGATAACCACAAACTATAAGGGAGACTCTCGCGGACGATTTCACGGGGTTCGGCGTTTCCACGAAACGTTCGGTTGTTTTATTGACTCATGGTCAGGTGCGATGAGAAAACGGCAGATCTTATCGGGTCGATCAAACTCCAGTTCGGACCGCCCACATACACGTGGGTAGGTGGACGCACCTGCGGCGACCACGGACCGTTGATTTTCCTCTCAAGTTCATCACTTCTGTATTCTTCACGCCTAAGCAAATACGGTCGGGGAGGCCTACGATGTAGGACAGCCCTACACAACGTTTTGTGCTGTACAAAACTAACATTATGTGGCACCGGCGTGTTGTACACCTATGGTGAACTGAGCAGAGCCATTTATGATGTGATTGGAAATTCAGATGCCTTCTACCAAGACGAACATCCACTGAGTACATGGTGTCTCCTCTCTACGAGCCTATTTGCGCCTCTGTCCCACAACATTCGTGGAACTTTGCTACTGCGATTTGCTATCCTTCCGGATGTTCCTCTGAATTTCTAATAGACTAGGTAGTGAGTGTTGTCGTTGCAGAAAATTGAGCACCTTTTTCAGTATCCAAAGAATGAACAGTGCTCTCTGATGCTTGATCTGATTGGCGCTTCTTTATCAGCCCTACCACGTTTCCGTTCAAGAGCATCACGTTACTAGATAACGGCGGTGCTCTGCTGTTCTTGACCCTTACTAGGCAACGACCGTCCGTAACCACCTGCTCAGTTAACTCCTTTGCCAAATCAAGTGCGTCAAACAAAGTGGGGCAACTGCCAAGCAACTTGAAGTACAAGTCCAGGGCGAGGGCCTAATCTAATTGTTCTTCATCCAATCCGTGGGGTTTGTCCAGAAACTTTTAAGATGAAAACTTAAGCACGGTTGCGCATACATTATAACAGAAGAAGTCTAGTCTTGCTGTGGCTAAACTACAGCCATTAGCCATGGAAAAGATACGAATCGAAAAGATATATATGGGTGGGGCGTTATACAGGTATGGAGGGTGCACCCTTATGACAATGATTTTTTCTTGCTTATTCATACTAGAGGTCATTATTCTAGCAAAATCTTAGTGCGGAGGTGAGCTTTCGCTAGGAAAGCGAGGCACTCTATCCTACCGCAGCTGTATATTGAAAATTTACAAGTGTTGCTTTCCCATAACCGTAAATACCGCCCGCGGCCGGTCAAAAAGACGGGGTAAAATTAAAGGAGTTATGAGCATGCAACGGTTTGCGACGAAAAAAACCGTCGCGAACCGTCGCATACTCATAACTCCTTTAATTTTAAGTTGTTTGAGAAACCGTTGACCTCGAGATCTACATAAACATTTATAAAACTTTACCAGACCATCGCGTTTTCGCTGTGGATGGCCTAAAAAATAACTGCAGCAGGCTTTTGCGATTAGAGCACCTTATTTTCCAGGACGTGCATGTGACGTGTAGTGTTTTTGGAGTATCTCAAGCATGGTGTGCGTTGTCAGCGCTCTGTCATGCCTGGAATGCTCCGAGAGTGCGCCGTGCACAATGCATGTAGGATCGAACCTATCAAACGAGTGGGAGGAAGCATGTTCACTCCGATTTTATCTTCCCTTACTGGAAAATGTAAAGCCTTCAAGACTATCTTGCACCGTTTGAAGAATTTTATAGAAAATTTCCGGCCGTCCTACTTAGGGCTTGCTCCAGTCAGTCCGACAAGCCTTTGGAGTGCGCCGCACATAATGCATATAGAATCGAACCTATCAATCGAATTGGCGCGACAACTTGTAGAGTGAGCGTCTGGAGAATTTTAGCAGGACTTTCCAGTCGCCCTACTTAGGAATTGCTCCAATCTGTCCCTGCGAGACTTTGGAGTGCGCCGTGTGCAATGCGTATAGAGATGAACCTATCAATCGAGTGGGTTCGACAACTGGTAGGGTGGGCGTTTGAGGAGCTCTATCATAAATTTGCAGCAGCCCCACTAAGGAATTGCTCAAAGGCTGTGCTGTCCAGCTAGCCTTTGGAGTGAACAATGCATATAGAATCGAACCCTTCAATCGATGGGGACCACCGCTTGCGAATTGCACGGGCGGGCGTGCTCGGAGCGCAATAACTCTTTTAAGTTTAAATCGTTTCGGCTGCAACTAGTGGGACTTTTAGGCAGTTAAACGGTCTAGTAGTACACTAAAATAGAACGGTGCAGCTTAGATTCGATCCTATATATACATTGTGCACGGCACACTCTCGGAGCATGACAGAGCGCTGCTTGATTTACTCCGAAAACACTGCACATCACATGCACGTCCTGGAAAATAAGGTGCTCTAATCGCAAAAGCCTACTGCAGTTGTAAGCTGTCACAACGATGTCTTGTTGCGATCAAAACTTCTAGCGCCATGCGGGACTCGAACCCGCACCTCCCTCCGACCGGGCGGGAATGCTCTACGCCATTACACCACCGGCGCCGTCTGATCGAACGTAACATCCACACCTCGTGGGACCGATCAGCACCCACCCGTATCCGGGATGAGCTGGCCGCTGATATCAGCATGGAACCAGTGAAACTGATGGCCTTGGTAGAAACAATTCAAATCAGTTTCTTTAAGCCTCAATTGGCTGGTATCGAGGTTGTAAGCTATTTATATAGTTCTGTGTAGATCTCAAGGAGACGAATCGAGCGGTGCCAACAGTTTCTCAAACAACTTAAAATTAAAGGAGTTATGAGCATGCGACGGTTCGCGACGGATCTTTCCGTCGCAAACCGTCTTTTTGACCGCGCGACGCGGGCGGTATTGTATTTCGCTCAGGGAAGGCCCACTGCTCTAGACTTGCATCCGAGTTCATATGCTCCCCGTAGTTTCCCTACTGAGATTTGTACTCAATAGGAGTCGTTGGATTCGTAGACTTATCCATGGTAATCTGCTTTTTGAAGTCCGTACTTTACTCCGACGACATTACATTTCCTTAGCTCTTCATATGCATCGCTGCTAGGGTCTCAACTAGCATAATAAATCACTCGTTCTTTCGTCGCCTTTTTCCTTCCATACATTTCAACGCACTGAGCTGTCGAGTGAGTTTTCTTTTGCTGACAACCACTCTTGAAGAGTCGCAGCCACTGGCTGATAGAGGCTTCCGAGAGGTGCGAAAAACGCTCAGAAGGCTACTGCTTCTATTTCAAACCACAATAACAAGAGTGACCAACTTGGCTGCTCTGCAGCGCAACCAAAACCCACTGAGTAACTCTGGCATGCGGCTGGCATGACCGGGTGCTCGGTTCACTTCAGTAAATTGACAAGCGAGACATTGAAAAAGATGGTGTGCGGCTGTAGAGGTACTGCCTTTGGTCTATCATTCTGACCTAAATTCTCCCATTTTTGTGACTCTTGGAAGGTCATAGCATATGTTTCCTGCATGTTCAGCTATTAGCTATCCTTTAAATTTGTAGCAATTAATTGTCGCCTGTGTACTTCCACTTAGATCGTTAATTTTCGTATTCGATTCAGCTGTTGATGTACACCATTCAAGGTATTTTTGCTGTTTTCCAGACCGAAATGGTTCACTACAAGCTCACCTACTTCTGCATTCGTGGCTACGCAGAGTGTATTCGACAAGTGAGAGCTAATCGATAATTCTTCTTCTTCTTCTTCTTCAGCGTTTGTCCCGCTTCATGACGGGGTCCGCTTTTCTGGTGCCATGTCGCCATCTTTCCCGATCCCGTGCTAGATCAGGGTGGACACCAGCTACTTTAAAGTCCTTGTGTAACGTATCAGCCCAGCGCTGCTTCGGGCGCCCTCTAGGCCGTTTTCCAGACACTACGAAGTTAAGGCCTATCTTACGGACGCTGTCTTCCTTTCCACGCGAGAGCTAATCGATAATCACTAAGGAAAATCGATAAACATGATTGAATTTGATCGAAAACTTGAACCGCCGCTTTTAGATCTTCGCGCTAGCCGACCAGAAGTTTGAGGACGTTCGCCTGACAAAGGAGGAGTTTGCCCCGTTGAAATCGAGTTCGTATTGTCGTTGGAAAACGTCACTCAATCAGTACTATTGATTTATTGATCGAGTTCAGGTTTTCCTTTTGGGCAGGTGCCAGTGCTGGAGGTCGATGGACGGCCGCTAGCCCAGTCGATGACCATCTGCCGCTACTTGGCTACCACTTTTGGTAAGATTTATGCTTTAACAGGCATCGACTTGTATTGATTGAATGGCGAAATATTTTAACTATTTTTTGCAGTTTCTTGGTTAAATGGGCTTTACTGTTTACATTCCGTAACATAGTTGGTTCTGAAGTTTTTGAAGGTGGTGAATACCCCTGGTTGCTTTATGTATTCACTTCCATTTAAGCTTTAAACCATTTGAAACGACAGTGAGCGCAGAAGAATAGGTATGGAAGCCTTCCTCCACATTTGATGCCCCTCAGCATTGTCCTGAAATACAAAAATTCAAATTATTTTTGGATTACATTAGCCTTCAGCCATCATCTACACTTATAATTCTTTTATTGATTTTTATATCGATTTACTTATTTGTACACTCTAGCGTGTAACTGCCGAGTACGACCCTCGATGAGTATCGGCATTGAGGGGGAATGTCTGCTTTGTCACTTAAACACTTAAATGCTGAACTCAGATCCAAGATAGAACAAGCTTTAATGAGTGACGTCTCGGCAAGTTCGCCTTCTTCCTCAGAATCTCAAACTTGGATAATTAAACATAAAGGTTATGCATCCAAGTTGCTGACTCTGAAGAGCTTGAACCGACTTGCCGAAGCGTCAGTCAATTATTTTTTGGATTTTAATTGCCGCTACGCAAAGATGCCTCCAATTATCACATCTTTCCAGGCTTTGCCGGAAATACTCCCCTGGAAGCAGCCATCATTGACTCACTGGTGGATCAGTTCGTTGACTACCGAAACGAGATGAAGTCCTTCTACTACGCTTCCATAGGCCTGGTGCCTGGTGACGTGGTAATTCTTCTGTCCTAAGACTCGTTGAGGTGGCTGAAAGCGACCACTATAATGGTTCATTCTCTAGGAGAAACTGAAGACCGAAGTTCTGCTTCCGGCTCGCGATAAGTTCCTCGGATTCCTCACGAAGTTCTTGAAGAAGAACTCGTCTGGTGCGTTCAAAACTTCACTTAAAAATTGATTCTTTCGGAATTCGTAGCATAAAAACCAGTCTTCTAGGGTAGAAGTGAGACAGCGTGTAAGTACGCCACAATTTAATACGAGTTATGAAGAATAGGGCGCGTGTAGCGCAGTCGGAGAAGGTGCCGGTTGTCGCGTGCACCCGATACCAGGTTCCTGGTTCGGATTTCTCGCCCAGGGAAGCTTTCCATCCCTCCGGGGTGGGTGAATTGGTATCAGAGTTATCTGGGAAAGATAGGGCGCTGACTTGTTCATGTTCAATCGCCTCCACGATATCCCGTAGAAGTAGAATGCGTGGCGCATCCCAAAAGGGATTGAATAACGCCGTCCTTTATCCTTTTATCCTTTATAGAGGATAACGCATTACTTGGAGTAATACTCGTACTAAAATATTAAAACGGAAAATGAAGGATAAAGGGCGACGTTACCCAAACCCTTTTGGGATGCGCCACGCATTCTACTTCTACGGCATATCGTGGAGGTGATTTGAATGTGTATCCGACCACACAATGACTTGGCCAGCTGATGAAAAAATAGGCGCTTCATCCTTCCCAGACAAGTCTGATATCTACTCAACGAGGGATGGAAAGATTGGTTGGCCTGAGCGGGAAATCCAAACCAAGAAAATGGAATCGTATGCAGGCGACAGCCGGCACCTCCTATTGGCTATACAAGCCCTTTCACTATTAAAATGAATAAAAATTATCAAATACAAATTATTAGACAAGTATATCATTGAACAACAGGGAGTAGTCGTTACTAAAATTTAAATAAACCTGTAATTACTTTTAGTTGTAAAGGATAAGAAGATAAAGTATGGCGTTAATCAATCTCTATCTCGATACGCTACGCTTTTTTCTTCCACGTCATATTGTGGAGGTAATTTCAATGCGTATTCGGCCTATACAATGATATACGGTGAATCCAACTGAGAAGTCAGTGTTTCTTCCTTTCCAGAAAAGTCTGATACCAATTTATCGAGCTCATTGTCAGAGCGATTCAAGGCTTGTCTAGCTTAGGCGGAACTAGAGCGGAGAATCTTCAATCGGAGTGCACACGACAACCGTTGCCACCCTCCCCCCTTTGCGTTACCAAGCGTCCTGGCTAAATAAACCTTTTAGACATACATTTGAAAAAGCCAGAAACCTGATCAACAGGGAGGACATGTTGCAATGCCTGATACGAGGAGACCGCCCGAGAGGTGAAAACACCAGACGTTAAGGTATGTGGGTGTCTTCTACAGCAGGCTTGCCGTGGCTTTTCAATAGCTAAATTGAAGTTATATCTAGGTGAGGTAGCTCATGTCAAGAAGATACTCCGAACTGCAGCTTACTTGATCTAGAAGGGGCGGATGATGGCCTTGAAGCGCTGCCGACTGCTGCGGTTTTTTAATGAACAGATCGGCGCGATAGGCGACATTTGAAGATCCTTTGGTGATAATGTTCCACGGTATTTGAAACGCAAAAAAAGGAAGCACTGTAGCGTAACCGGAGATTTCTATGCACTGTCGTATGTCAGCCCCAATCAAGGTTCGTGGATGAGATTTCGCCCAGGTCAGCCAAACCTCCCATCCTCGGGGGTCGGTAATTAGCGACAGACTTGTCTGGGAAGGATAAATCACTTACTTGTTCATCTGTGACTACTGCAAGCCGTTGTACAGGCCAAATACGCTGACATTTCCCTCTCTGACACCCCGTTGAAGTAGAATGCGAACCGCATCCCATAGGGATTCATTAACACCGTCCTTTATTCTTCATATCCTTCTTCTTAAGAGGGAAGTTCGAAATAGCGAAATGTTTATTGACAAGGTTTCGGGCCTTATGCCCTTCTTCAGGTTAAAAAGAAGTCATCATCATTTTCATCATTTTCATTAGCGTCTGTCCCGCTTAGTGGCGGGGTCCGCTCTTCTGGTGTGGTGACGCCAGTCCTCCCGATCAAATGCTTGATCAGGGTGCACACCAGCCACCTTTAAGTCCAAGTGCAACGTATCTAGCCAACGTTGCTTCGGTCGTCCCCCGGGCCGCTTTCCAGGGAGCTCAAGGTTTAGCCAATCTTACGGACGGTGTAGTCGTTAGCGCGAAGGACGTGGCCGTAGCATCGAAGACGAGCTTCGCGCAGCTTCTCGGCTATCGGGGCGACACCGAACCCCTGTCGTATGGCGTCGTTGCGAACGCGGTGCAAACGCGTAACACCAGCCGTCCACCGTAGCATTTTCGTTTCCATTACACTGAGGCGGCTTTCAATTTCCTTCGTCACGGGTCAGCACTCAGCACTGTGCGTGGCTACTGGGCGGACGACTGTTCTATAAACCTTCGATTTGAGGTGCTCAGGTATTGTCCTGTTGCAAAGCACCCCAGTCAATGAGCGCCATTTGGACCAGGCTGCACTCACGCGCGCATTCACCTCCAACTTTAGGCTGCCATCGGGCGTAACTGTTGATCCAAGATACTTGAAAGATGTGACTCGTGAGAGCTCAGTACCATTGATCTCGATAGATCCGAGCTCATTCACATCCGTCGTCAGGTACTCCGTCTTTTTGACGTTTAGCTTGAGTCCGAACAATGCCAAGCGATCGCACCATTCCTGTGCCTGTCGCTCGAGTTCGGCTTTGTCTTCACATGCAAGCATGACGTCATCGGCATACAGCAACGTCCAAGGAGCTGCCTTTTGGAGATCTCGTGTAATTGCATCCATGACGACCACGAAAAGCAGTGGGGATAGCGCAGACCCCTGGTGCACTCCGTCAGAGATCGGGAACTCCATCGAGGTGCCCGCTGGTGCTCGCACTCGGCTTATTGGGCACGAGTAGAGGATGCGCACCCACTCAATAAGCTCTTCAGGGATACCATGTCGTCGCAACGCGTACCATATCACTTCCCGCGAAACGCGGTCGAAGGCCTTCTCCAACTCCAGGAAGGCGAAATGTACCGGTTTCTGTTTCTCGTGGTGCTTCTCTAGCAGAAGACGAACGGCGTGTATGGCATCAACTGTCCCACTGCCGGCAACGAAACCACACTGGTTCGTGGAAAGCTGGACGACATCACGGATACATCCATCGACAATTCGCTAAAGATTTTCATGGTGTGCGAAAGAAGGCGAATTGGGCGGTAACTAGCGCAGTCCGCAGGACTGCCCTTCTTCTTCCAAATCGGAATGGTCGTGCTTTGCTGCCAGCTCTCGGGCGCTTTCTTCTCTTTCAGTCGCCACCATTTGATTCTAGCCGACCCGCATCGCTCGGCATGTTTACACCTCGAAGGTGTGATCTTCAGCGAGCAGATCAGTGGACGGTGTTGCGTGGCAACCGTCTCATACGGCACGGTCTTCGCGACTGTGACAAGACCTTGGTCGCGACGCCTAACAAGGACATAGTCAATCTGCGTTTTAGCGTTCCCGCTATAAAACGAGATGAGGTGGGAGTCACGCTTTCGAAATTTGGCATTCACGATGGTGAGGTCATGTGAGTCTGCATACTCAAGTATACGCTCACCATCGGCGTTGCGCGACCCATATCCAAAACCACCATGACAGCTGTAATCGTCTTTCGTTGCTCCGACGTGACCATTAAGGTCACCTGCCACGACAATCATATCTTCTGGCGGCACTTCCGCTGTCTTCTCATCAAGCAGGGACCAGGATTCGTCCTTGGTTTGCTCGGAACAGCCTGTCTGCGGAGCATACGCAGAAAAGAAGTGGCATCGTCGCTCTTCTACGACGATAACAATCTTCATCAAGCGGTCATCGAAACGTTCTACGCTTGCAATCGCGTCACGGAAACGTTCGGAGACGATCATACCGACACCACTGGTGTTCCTGGGACTTCCACATAGAACGGCCTTAAAGCCTCGTCCTATGTCCCTTGACATGCAGCAGGACCACCTCGTCTCCTGCACCGCACAGAAATCTATCTTTCTTCGCTCCAGTGCTTCTACCAACTCGCACGAGCGGTCCGTCAACGTACCCACATTCAACGTTGCTACGCGGATCTTGCCTACGTTACGGGACTTTCGGACTAGCTCAGTTGCCCCCCGATGCCGTCCTCGCATCAGGGACCCTCGCATACTTTTCACACTCGCCGGGCTTTGCGAGTGCGCGTCGGCTCCCGCGGACGCCGTAGCATTATCTCGAAAGCTCTTAAACGTCATCAACCATATGATGTGACACAGGATGTTCGTAGGCCGGCCTGTCACTAGGGCCTGTCGCCTGCATTCGAATGTCCGTGTTTGGCTTTCCAGTGGCACCACGTGGAGGAACGGACATCGCCACCTTCAGGTTTAAAAGAACTACGATTTTTATATAAACAACAACAACAACAATCGACGCATCACAAACCTGTGTTCCACTGACAGTGTGAGGGGGGGGGGGGGGGGGGTAAGAAGTTAAAGTGGTGCGATTTGGCCAGAAATGAAGTGCAGGGTCTCTGGGCTATTTACATAGATCCGCGAGCAGTGGTCGGTCTCTCGTCTTCCAAAGTCACCATTATCCTCAGCAGTCACGCTGCGTAACCTCAGAGACTGATAAGGCTCATTGCATACTTCATTTCTTCCTTCTTGTTAATGGGTGGCTGCCAGTGTTTTCTCTCCAGCGCTTCCTTGATCTTCCTCTCCACTGTATCCGTATATGTAAATATGAAGCTCAGGAAAACAACGATATTGAGAAATCTTTACTCTTCATCTGAAATGGTGTGCGCGTGTAGCGCAGGCGGAGTAGGTGTCAGCTGTCGCGTGCACCTGATACCAGGTTCTTGGTTCGAATTTGGCTAACCAAGCCTTCCATCCCGGTGAGGTCGGTGAATTGGTGCCAGACTTGTCTGGGAAGGATAAAGCGCTGACTTGTTCATGGACTGGCCACCGCAAGTCATTGAATGGCCAAACACGCATTCAAGTCGCCTCCATAACATCCCTTGTGGTTAGAGGTAGAGTGCGGGGCGCGTCCCAAAAGGGTTTGAATAATGCCTTCCCTATGAAATGATGTTTATCGATGATTTCAGGGTACCTCGTTGGCGACAAGATCAGTTGGGCGGATGTGGTTATCGCTGACCACATCTCCGATATCATAACGAGAGCTCCAGAATATCTAGACGGATTTCTAGAGGTGAGAACTCCACATTAACCTCAATTGAAGGCTTTTGCGGTGAAGCCAACTATGAAGATCAAATGTCGTGCGCTCTATGTATGTTCTTAGAAGCTTAGAAGTGCCATATAACCTAATGGAGGACTTGAAGCTTATGCTTTAGGGATGCTAACAAATAATCCAGCTCTTCTGTCGCGAAAATAATTCCCATTTTCTGTTTCCAGCATCGAAATTTGTTAGTTTACCTTGCAGATCCTAGCAGAAAATAAATCCCGAAGTCCATTCATCGAAAATTTCCAAGACAGACAATTTGAGAGCTGTGCACTGCTATTCAGGAAAAGTTAGCTAGCTATCACTATATTCTTATAGATAGCGGTCATCATGAATTCCTGTAGAAGTAGAATATGTACATGGCGCGTACCGAGGAGATCGATCCGCGCCGAGCAACATCGTATTCTCATTTTCTAAAGGCTTTTTCCTGGACTAACCAGCAAAGCATTGTAAACATACGAGGAACGACTCAATGCTACATTCTTCTCCACAGAATAACTTAGTGCTTTCTTTCAGGTCAAAGCCCATATGGAACTCGTTCATCAGAACCCGAACATCAAGAAATGGCTCGAGACTCGACCCGTGACGGCTCATTAATTAATGAACGTTGAGAGATGTGTTACAGATGTAGCAAGGATCACTGCATTGTGCAAATTTGTACTGTGTGCGTTCTTGAATAAAGTTCACTTATTCTTAGTTACACGGAAAGCTGAGCTGCAAGATGGTAGACCTGCGAAGTTCTTTAAAACCAGTAGTTTTATCTGCTTCGTTAGTGGAGCTTCCTCTCAATTCTACTCTGCCTTTTTTTAGAGTAGGGTCTTCGTCCTAAGTCGTCTTCAGTGAGATGATTTCTGATTACGTCTAGCCATAAGAAACCATTCTTGGCATTCGAAGGTGGGATATCTGTAACTCGTCAGTACATTTAAATCTCCGGCCTGTTGCTTACCTCCGTTCCTTTCTCTACTTCTTCGTTTCGCTAACAACAGTTAGAGAAGATGCCTGCTGTCGCGAGCACCCCAATGCCAGGTTATTGGTTTGGATTTCTCGTCCAGGCCAGCCAAGCTTCTCATGGTTTCCTTGTCGAGATCAGCAGGCCGCCGATATCAACATATTCGAGTGCTGTACGCCATTACACCACCAGTTAGGCTGGTGGTGTAATGGCGTACAGCACTCGAACCCGGTCAGCAGAAGGTGCGGATTCGAGTAGTCCTGCCTGGAGCTAGTTTTGATCGCACGGACATCGCTGTAACGTTATTGAAAGCATTTTTGCACGAGAGGCAACTATATAAATATAAATATAAATATAAATATATATATATATATATATATATTTCTCCCAATCTTTTGCAGTTTATCCAAGGAGGCTCAGATGACTCACGATTTCGTTGGTGTTGTGTATTGTAAGCTAAGCACTGTTATTTGATCGTCACTATGTGCTTCTTGGGCGCGTGTAGCGCAGTTGGAGGAGGCACCGGCTGTCACGTGACCCGATGCCAGGTTCCTGGTTCGGATTTCTCGCCCAGGCCAACCAAGCCTTACATCCTCAGGGGTCGGTGAATTGGTACCAGACTTGTCTGGGAAGGAGGATAGAGCGCTGACTTGTTCATCGGCTGGCCACCGCAAGTCATTGTATGGCCAAATACGCATTAAAATCGCCTCCACGACATCCTCCGGTAGAAGTAGAATGCGTGGAGCATCCCAAAAAGGATTGAGTAACGCCTTCCTTTATCCTATCCTTTATGTGCTTCTTGGTTTATTTGGTTTTTATGGCGCAATTCAGGAGCAGCAATAAATAAATAAATAAATAAATAAATTAACATAAATGTGCTATACATTACTATCACAGTAGTCATTTCCACAACTTCAAGAACAAATAGAACTGAAGAACATTTGTACTCTAATCGTGCTTATAAGAAACCTAAAATGGTGCTTAAATAACGTATGTTTTGAACGAGAATATTCAAGGTGAAAGAAGTATGAAATCCTTGAGTGTTCATGATCTTGATGTAACTTTTCAGTGGTTTCACTGAAGCTATAAGTAAAGGGCTTTCAAGAAATAACAGACATGGACACCGATGAACTGAGATGGTGCACGAGATTTCAGGTAGAAAAAAGTTCGGAAAAAACCTGTGTGTGAAGGCTTGCAGCTGCCGGATTGTCTGAAGCGTTACCTCTGCCTGCCATCTGACTAAGCGGGTGTAGGGACAAAATGGCGACAATGATGAAGGAGAACGAGAAAAAGAAGTGCGAACATGAACCACTGAACAGTGAGTCCTGCCTCAGACAGAGTCTTCTACAACATTGCATGGAGAAAACCGGATCTCCTTCATGATTAGCATGACATAGCTCATCACTGGCGGACGCGGTTAACGAACCTGTGATCGCTGGCACAGGAGGCCAGCGCGCAACCTACTGCGCTATACCTCACCCCTGGATTAGCGGCTTGCCTAGCAGCAATTAGTGACATCGCAAATGCGAGGCGAGAAAAACCAAATGTGAGTGACGCAGGTTGCTATGTACTTCTGTACCCATCCACTTCACTTCAAATAGCTTGGCAGTTTTTAATCCAAATAAAAGCTATGGAAACCACAATTAAAAAGCGTAGAAGTTTAGTTGTTTTTCTTTAAACAACTACATAAATGCCACGGAGCTTATAAATTCGCCAAGCAGCCACTAAAAGCAAATAGTGAATAAAATGATAGAGTACGGTGTTAAGCAATCGTTTTTGAGATGCGCCACGCATTCTACTTCTACGGATTGTCGTGGAGGCAGTTTGAATGCGTATTTGGCCTACACAATGACTTGCCGATGAATAAGTCAGCGCTTTGACCTTACCAGACAAGTCTGGTATCAGTTCACCGGGGAATGGAATGCTTGGTTGGCTTCGGCGCGAAATCCGAACCAGGAACCTGGCATCGAGCGAACCCAACAGCCGGTACCTCCTCCGACACCGTTCGCCACACCGCTCCTTTTCCCGGGATAGAAGACAAATACCATCGAATCGCTGAGTTCAGGAGTCATCATTCTGCGTGAATTTCCTTTAAAAAAGAAGATACGTCTACTGAAAGGCAACAACGTCAGACCAAGCCATTGTGGAACGGCAATCGTTTGCCCGTCGGTTTAGATTCATGGTACGCGGAAAATGGTGCTCCGGATGACATTACCCTGCGGCCTTGATGGCGACTGACTACAGATCGATCAGCAATTGAAGATGACGCCATGTCGTCACTTGTGATGACTTCATGGTCATCATTGAGCATCGACCGCGACATACACCACTTTCCGACGGCGATTTCATAGCTCTAGCTCTCGTATGCTGACAAAAGGACGGTAGACGATTCCGGCCGAATGGGCGCGGGCGATGACAATTCGAAGGGCGCCGCTGTATAAAAACGCGGCTGCGGCTAGTGAGTCAAGTGCACGTTCGTTGGTCTCTGCTCCGCTCCGACTGCTTTTCCCTCGCTCCGTGCAGCGCTAGTTCATCTGCACTCTTCGCTGTTCTATGGACAGCCCAATGGTCGCACCCTTAGCGAATAATCAGTTAGATTTCTTTAGAGAAGTAACTGGGCGAGTGCGCACGAAGATGTTAGGGTGCACCCTATTCCTTATTGTTCAGCAAAACCCTGCCGATGGTCATGACGGTCAACCTGAGGAACAGATATTGCGACTTTCAGGCCCTTCTGACACCTAGATTATGCTTCTAAACAGACCTGCGCCATTCAGTGGCTTTGTCTCATAGCAGTGTGCACTCGATGGTCTATTAAATAACTATGGTAGAAGAGATTCCTACTTAACTGGTTAGAATCGGGTCTTTTTTCTTTGTTAAGCTTCGTCTTAAGTTAAGGAACGAGTATTTCATAACTTCAGCTTAATATCAGCTTTCATTTGCCCCATAGCCAAATGACAGGTGAAAAGATAAAGACCTTTGGCTTATCCAAATGACTGCTGGTAAGACCAACTGACTAATTCCCTTATCTTGGGACTGTGCCAACCAGCAGTTAAAGAAGCACCTGAATTCTGCATTGCGGATACAACTGTTAATTGAAGTTGTTACAGGATGTTTTGTTACGATCAAAACTCTTGCGCCAGGCGGGACCCGAACCCGCACTTTCTGCTTTCCGGGCAGCGATGCTACGCCTTACACCACCTGCGCTGTTTGATCGCACGTAACATCCGCGATATCCTCAAGTCCTTCAGCACTCACCCGTGATATCGGGATGGGCCGGCTGCTGATATCAGCATGGAACTGGTTAGGGTGAAGACCTTACTAGTAACACTGGTTGAACAATGGTTGTTAAGTGAAGCTCCTGTCAAAGTAGTAATAGCCTTTTAGTTGCTGTGAGATTCAAGAAGAGAAAATAACGACCCTCTTAACAAAGGGTTCACTTTAGCCGATCTATCATGGACTTCACCGTTTGGGTGTCGTTTTGATATCGTTTGTCGAGATCTAAGGAGTAGCCCTTCCAGTTTTGTTAACGACGGCAGCTGTCAACGTTAGAGCTTAGCAAGTGCAGACGGCAACAGGGGCTCAGTCCGCGAACATAGGTTTCGAGTCCACGCGAATGAGTGGCGCATTCCCAATGGGCTTGGGCAACGCCGTGCTTTATCTTTTTTGGCCTACACAGTAACTTGCTGTGGCCAGCCGATGAACAAATCAGTGCTTTATCCTTCTTAGACAAGTCTGTTACCAATTCGTAGACCACGAAGTGGTGAAAGGCTTGGTTGGCCTGGGCGAGAAACGAACCAAGAACCTGGAATCGGATGCACGCGCCAGCTGGCACCTCCTCCGACTGTGCTGCCACTCACTTCCCCCTAAAGATAATAGCCTATAATATGAAAGGTTAGCCCTTTGTGGTATGCGTCACGCACTTTATTTCTGCAAAATATCCTGGAGGCAGTTTGAACGTGTCTTTGAACACAAAGAAATGGCTTGCAAACAGACTGCTGCGTCTTTCTTAATAGGTACATGGCGTCGACCCACCTACATACCTACCTTAGAGGGATGTTTCGCTGGCCTTGGTGCGAAGCGAACCTATTCTCGATTTGTGGATTCTCGATATCGAACCCACTTCCCATTCCATCACCTGTATCATCGCTGCTTTCTTCCTTTTCTTTTATCACATCATCATGCAGGTTTGTAGTCAGAAGCGTAGCTGAAGAGAAGGCTGCAATGTGGAGGTACTGGGAACGATTTCATACACACGACAGAGGTCGTATTATCCACTTTTGGATAAATCGTGTATAGGCTGACTGACGGTGTAGGATGAAGCGAAAACTCGGCTATGTCTGAACTTCTAGGCTATATCCCGCTACCTGTCGCACCCTTAGTTTCGTTTTCCGAATCACTAGAGGAAAGAACGAACTTTCTGTAGATCTGTTTGATTCTGCGCATCCTCAAAACGAAGCTGAGTTTAGCATACTGAGCGTTTTCTTCTGCCGATGAGAATACAGTCTTCCAAAATTTCTGGCGATGTAGTTCATGCACTGGTTGCTTTTACGAAAATCGTACTGCTAGATGGTATCGTACCTCGAAATTCTTGTCTTTCTCCTGTTGTTAGTCTCACTGGAAGAGGTTGTCGGCTAGCACAGTGAATGTTTACCGTTGCTTGGTCAAGCAAACTGCTAAAACAGTAGTTTGCGCGGAACCGACCGAAAAAGGACTGCAGGTCGACCTCCTTGCTCGCGGGCCGGATAGCACTCTTAAACGACTGGTCGTGCCCACTCCCCTAATACCCCTCGAGTTTCTATTGTCGGCAAAGCTACAGTTCCGTTGTTGCTACGCCGCTGTCCGAATCCGGTTTCTGTAGAAGTGCTCTGCGGTCTTTCATTTAGACACACATTGCCGACGCGCTGTGTGAATTGCTACGTGCATATGAGGTGAACTGTGCTCTTTGTGGGAGATCGCCTTCCCTATGGAGGGGAGCTTGCAAAAAAAGGAAAAAATAGCTATGCTAATATTGTGCAGAGGGCCGTAGCAACCCATTGTATGAGTTCACAGGGATGATCGCGAACTGCCAAATTCGTGAAAATTCTGGGCGGAGTGCGAGATGGTGCAGCCTTGTGGTGGGGTTATTTTCTAAGCATTCTATAGTTGCCAGGGTAAGGTATCTATATCTAGCTGGGGAGGGACAGAGCAGCGGCGCGGCGCGGTATGAAATAAAGCCCCATCGCCCCGAAGGACGATAGGCGAAAGTTGCATGGGCGGCTATAATTGAACGATGAGTTCAAGATCAATGGTATTTATCCTAACGAACGATATGACGGTCTTCGTGTCCCTCAAGCGAGGAGGATTCATTGGAGCACTCTGGCACGCGACAGGGACGAATGGAGACGCTGCTGGCAAGTCTTGAGCAAGCTGATTATCAACAGGACGACAGGTGATACATGTGATCCTACTGCGGCAATGTGTAGCGTAGTCGGAGGAGGTTCCGGCTGTCGCGTGCACCCGATACAGGGTTCTTGGTTTGGACTTCCCACCTAGGCCAACCAAGCCTTCCACCCCTCGGGGTCATTGAGTTGGTACCGGACTTGCATGGAAAGAATAAAGCGCGACTTGTTCAAGGTCATTGTGTGGTCAAATACACATTCAAATCGCCTCCACGACACTCTGGTAGAATGCGTAGCGCATCCCAGAAGGGATCGAATAACGTCGTCCTTCATCCTTTTTATGCTTATCCTAGGATGGGATGTAATGCGCCACGCATTCTACCTTATTCTAAGGTGGGATGAGAGGCATCTCAGTCCATCTGTTTTGCAACGGACACGAAATTAGAGATGAGCTCTTTTACAAACGCTCTAGGCCTACGACATGCAGCCGATCCAACCCATTAGACTAGTCATGCACGTAATTGGGCGCCATAGAATTGAATACAACACATATTATTGAAGAAATTGCCTGTGTTCTTATGTCATGCTGATTTCCGACATTCGATGGTTTTGTATTGATTAATATCGATCGAATTATTGACTGCGATTACTTTTCAATCAGTGATTCTTCCGGCAAACCATTCAAATTTTTCAGTAGAAAAATGGTTAACTACAAGCTCACCTATTTCCCTGGACGTGGAGCAGCAGAGTGCGCAAGACAAGTAGGTTTAGTGGATGGCATTACCCCTGGAAAATCGATATTCTTATAAAAGTGTATGAATTGCAGATATTTGCGCTAGCCGATCAGAAGTATGAAGACGTTCGCATCACACGAGAGGAGTTCGCACCGCTGAAAGCAAGTAGGTATAAGCAGTGTTTGCCAATCGATAGCTGCCGATTCATTGATCGCTTTCAGCATTCCCCTTCGGGCAAGTTCCAGTGCTGGAAGTGGACGGACAGCAGCTAGCCCAGTCGTTGGCCATCTCCCGCTATTTGGCCAGGACTTTCGGTAAGGGACTAGGAGGGCAATAGGCATTTTACCCAGACCCATACATGGGTTAGGTACAGGGTCTTAATGTAGGAGGGAGTGGACGGGAGACGACTCGCCTTGTATTCGAAATGTATGTATTCATCCAAGTCAGAAGGCAGAGGAACGCCCGTATTCGTCAGAATTGATCCGGTCTGGTCCTACACTACAGCTTGCCGGCATGACAAAAAAAATTAAAGAGAATAGACGCTGGCGTTACTCAATTCACTTTGGAATGCGCCACGCATTTTCTTCTATCGGAATGTCGCGGAGTGAAACTGGATGAATGCTTGGTCTGAAACCATGCCTGTCAGGGACTCACCGTAATGGTTCGCAAACCACTACGGTGACCAGCCAGTGAAAAACTCAGTATTTAATCCTTACTAGACGGATTTGCTACCAATTCGTCGCCCCAACAAAGAAAGATTTGGTTCACCTGTGCGCGATCCGTAGCAGTAACCTTGTTTCGGGGGGCACGCAAATGCCGCCGCATCCTCAAACTGCGCTAACACGTCCCTAACGTCAAAAAGTTTTGAGCGAAAACTCATGGTGCAACTCATGGTGCAGGTGTAGAGTGGGAGACCACCCTGTGCCTCTTCCAAAACTGGCAGCTTTCGCTACCACATCAGCTGTCTTCAATAGTGAATACGTCTGGGTTGGTACTGAGACAAACAAGTTCGTGCAGTTTCCTTCTTTGGACTTTGGACCTCCCACGGGTATTTAGACGACCTGTACTCGCGATGACTGTTGCGGACTTTGGACCTCCCACGGGTATTTAGACGACCTGTACTCGCGATGACTGTTGCGTTGAGGGGTGAGTAGTTCCTAAGCCCCCTGTATCTCCGGCGTGCAGGGCAGTCGTAGGAAGTGCCGGCTGTCGCGCGCACTCGATGCCAGGTTCCTGGTTCGGATTTTGCGCCCAGGCCAGATCTTTCATCACTTCGGAGTCGTAGGATTGGTACATGACTTGTCTGGGAAGTCAAATACGCAATCAACTGCCTTCACGACACCCCGTAGAAGCAGAATGCGTGGCGCATCTCAGAAAGATATTAAGTAACGCCGTCCTTTATCTTTTACCCTGATCTTTATTTGTTTTTCATGAGAATTACCGAATATCCGCGTTAGTTCATAATACAGCCATACCATCAAGGTTCAGCTAACGACGGGATAAACAAATCTTCACGATAAGTCGGACTTGCATGCACCCTGTATGCGGCTTCTGTGTAGGTTGCATAAGCAATTGGAAGCATCCAGAGCCTACACAAAGGCTAAGCTGTATCGTTCGTTTCTAGTTACCACTTTCGAAAACTATCGCTATCGTGTATTGAAAATCTGCTCACCATTATTATATACCTCAGCTTTAAGTCCAGAAAGCCGTAGGGAAAGATTGAAGCAAAGCAACTCCAGCAGTCACTTCACCGTCAAATTTTTTCAGGCTTCGCCGGATCTACACCCTTCGAGTCGGCCCTCATCGACTCGTTGGCCGACGCGTTCACTGACTATCGAGCTGAGGTGAAGAAGTTCTACTACACATCGGTTGGCTTGACGACCGGAGACTTGGTGAGTACAGTAATGGATCATAACGGATCGGGTTTCTGAAGTTGTTGGTAACAGTTATTCTATTGGTGACGTTTTGTAGGAGAAGCTGAAGACCGAGGAGGCACTTCCGGCTCGTACCAAGTTCCTCGGTTTCCTCACCAAGTTCCTGAAGAAGAACCCCTCTGGTGAGTACCCTGCAAGGAACGTACTTCTAGTGGTGGACTGAGATTTAGGCGTGGTTAGAATTGTTTAGTAGTCGAGTTGTTTTTCTAGCGCGTTTGCAAATTTTTTCGATGTCCGGAAATTCTTCCTTTGATGATTATGATTTTTTGCCAATTGAGAATCTGTTAGACAGTGAGTGTTTCAGGATTCCTTGTCGGCGACAAGATCAGCTGGGTGGACCTGCTTATTGCCGACCACGTCGCTGATATGACGAACAGAGTTCCGGAGTTCGTGGAAGGATTCCCAGAGGTAAGCGGAAGAGTTCAAACCTCGAATAGCCACCCACATCTGAGCATAGGTCTTTGGATAGACTTACATTTGGGTCTTTGTGACATAGAGCCGCTCTTCCTTGAACGTAGCGCGATGAAATGCCGAGTAGTTAGGCTTGCCAGAAATCTCTCCTCCAAGTTCTGCTACCGCATGACTACGGTAGATGATGTGCAAGCGATCTTGAGCCTGTTGCTTTAGAGGACGTGCATCTCTATAATGAATGAAATCTTCCTTCATTGCAGGTGAAGGCTCACGTGGAACGCATAGAACAGACACCACGAATCAAGAAGTGGATCGAGACTCGGCCAGCGTCTGCCTTCTAAAGTCCAGTGCTTTCTTCTTACTTCAGTACTTTAAAATCTTATCGGTCAAATTGTATAATATTTGCGTTAGGTACAGAGCTTCCGATGTCAAGTTACGCTTTATAATAAATCTTAAGACTATGGCAACTGTTCTCCGAGTTCCTCCCTTCGTAAAACCTCGGCATTTCCCTAGAATGTCAAAATTAAGTAGCATACAGAGCACAAGTGCCCCTTAACAAAGCTGCCAAATTTTATTGCATTATTTATGGACCACCCTGTACACCAGCAAAAGGACATCGTCGAGCGTTGACCGGGACATGTTCGACTTGCAGACGGCGATTTTGTAACTCCGCCTGGCGACTGCTGCCGACAATGGCGCTAGACAATTCGGGCGAAATGGGCGGGGTGATGACAATTCGAGAGGCGCCGCCGTACAAAAACGCGGAGACGGGTAGTGAGTCCAGTTCACATTTGCTGGTCTCTGCTCCGCTCCACTTCTTTTTCTCGCTCCATGGAGCACGTTTTCAGCACAGTGTTATAAAAATCCGGCTCCTGACTTTGACACCGTAACCCGGCGTTCGATTGGGGCGAGGTCGGCCCTTTAAACTCGCGACGTAATCGCGCAGTTTGAAGCGGGTGTCGCGCGTGCTCTTCGAGCTTCCTACTATCACGATACTTTGAAGGATCCGCCCAGTGGTGCTGGGTATGTCAGGACTAATCGAACAGATCCCGAATACCTGGGTTTCCTTGACCGAAGTTTCTGTACCTTGTTCTGATGGTCAACTGTGATGTAACGCTGGGCATGGCATGCTTGCATGCGCACTGGTGCGAAGGATGTTTTGAAGAATTTCAAATGGACCTCGTTCAAGAAGTTTATAGCGGCTGGAGCTCCTCCGAAGATGAGTCTGTTAGATGGTAAACTTGCCAAATATCTGATGAAGACTGCCATCACAATGGAAGCATTTAGAGGCCAAAATTCTAAGAGATCTCGGAAAAGTAATTGTTTCATAGCTTTGACGGTATCCTGTATTAGTATATGGAGTGCTTCGAGCATCCTAATTAGGGATAGGGACAGGTCTATCATATTTTCCTTCAAACGGGAAAACCTGTGCGTGATGGTAGCTCTTGCATTAGATACCAAGCCATTATTTTCTGTGCTTAGGACCAGAAATTGAGCTCAGGGCATCTTCAGATATTTCGCAAGGTTATTTCGAGGCGTTTGTTTCCAGAAGATCACAGTGAGCGAAACTGAAGCAGCCCTGAGGAAGATGAAGTCAGGCAAAGCCACTGGTCCCGATGACCTGCCAGCCGACCTGTGGAAGTCGAAGGGCTGGTGCCCTGCTGACTGGCTGACTGAGTTTTTCAATCAGGTTGTTGCTGAGAAGAAAGTGCCTGACAGTTGGCAGCAAAGCACGACTATCCCGATTTGGAAGAAGAAAGGCAGCCCTGCGGACTGCGCTAGCTACCGTCCGATTCGCCTACTTTCACACACCATGAAAGTCTTTGAGCGAATTGTCGATAGACGTATTCGGGATGTCGTTCTGAGGCCGAATTCATCAACAATTAACCCGTGGGTATGCGGGTGATAAGGGGCAGAGATAAGATAAGAGTCAGGCAGAGATAACGCAAGACTCAGAGACGCAGGCTTCATTGTGGGTATCTCTACCCCTTATACCCGCGGGTTAGTCGTTGATGAATCCGGCCCCAGCTTTCCAATAATCAGTGTGGTTTCGTTACCGGCTGTGGGACGGTTGATGCCATACACGCCGTTCGTCTTCTGCTAGAGAAGCACCGCGAGAAACAGAAACCGGTGCATTTCGCCTTCCTGGACTTGGAGAAGGCCTTCGACCGCGTCCCGCGAGAAGTTATATGGTACGCTTTGCGACGACACGGCGTCCCTGAAGAGCTTATTGAGTGGGTGCGCATCCTCTACTCGTGCCCAATAAGCCGAGTACGTGCACCAGCGGGTACCTCGATGGAGTTCCCGATCTCTGTCGGAGTGCACCAGGGGTCCGCGCTATCCCCACTGCTCTTCGTGGTCGTCATGGATGCAATTACACGAGATCTCCAAAAGGCTGCTCCTTGGACGTTGCTGTATGCTGATGACGTCATGCTTGCATGTGAAGACAAAGCCGAACTCGAGCGACAGGCACAGGAATGGTGCGATCGCTTGGCATTATTCGGACTCAAGCTAAACGTCAAAAAGACGGAGTACCTGACGACGGATGTGAATGAGCTCGGATCTATCGAGATCAATGGTACTGAGCTCTCACGAGTCACATCTTTCAAGTATCTCGGATCAACAATTACGCCCGATGGCAGCCTAAAGTTGGAGGTGAATGCGCGCGTAAGTGCAGCCTGGTCCAAATGGCGGTCGTTGACTGGGGTTCTCTGCGATAAGACAATACCCGAGTACCTCAAGTCGAAGGTTTATAGAACAGTCGTCCGCCCAGTAGCGACATACGGTGCTGAGTGCTGACCCGTGACGAGGGAAATTGAAAGCCGCCTCAGTGTAATGGAGACGAAGATGTTAAGGTGGACGGCCGGAGTAACGCGATTGGACCGCGTTCGCAATGACACCATACGACAGAGGTTCGGTGTCGTCCCGATAGCCGACAAGTTGCGCGAAGCTCGTCTACGATGGTATGGCCACGTCCTTCGCGCTAACGACGACACTGTCTGTAAGATTGGCCTGAATCTTGAAGTCCCTGGAAAACGGCCCAGAGGACGCCCGAAGCAACGTTGGCTGGACACGTTGCACTTGGACTTAAAGATAGCTGGTGTGCATCCCGATCAAGCATTTGATCGGGAGAAATGGCGTCACCACACCAGAAGAGCGGACCCCGCCACCAAGCGGGACAAACGCTACTGAAAATGATGATGATGATTTCGAGGCGTTTGTGGATCTGCCAGGATCTTGGGTAACATACGGCGCATGGCTATAGGCGCAAATTGAATCAGGGTAGGGGTGGGTCACCATGTACTCAGTGGTTATCCGCCCTGGCATGCAGGCATATGTATGTCGAATTATATCAGAAATGGCCTGGCTCAGTCGTACAACACAAGAGTGTTTAGTGCTGCCCTACAGGGTGACCCTCCCCCTCCTCCCTCCTCCAGCCGATTTGCGCCTGGCTACGTTACTGACTTAACGTTTTTGTGATTTGTAAAATGCTTCATGCGGCGCGTGTAGCGCAGTCGGAGGAGGCGCCGGCTGTCGCGTGCACCCGATACCAGGTCACTGGTTCGGATTTCCCGCCCAGGCCAACCAAGCCTTCTATCCCTCCGGGGTCGGAGAATTGGTTCCAGACTTGTCCGGGAGGGATAGAGCGCTGACTCGTTCATCGGCTGGCCACCGCAAGTGATTGTATGGCCAAATACGTATTCAAATCGCCTCCACGACATTCTGTGGAAGTAGAATGCGTGGCGCATCCCAAAAGGGATTGAGTAACGCCGTCCTTTATCCTTTATCATGCACTCTTCATTAACAGAAGACATTACCGTTGGGAGTGAGAAAGTGTTCATGAAGAGGAAACTGAGATACGTATTACCAACATTTTTCATCTCAATTACGTTCTCCAGCTTTTCGAGCTGTCCTATGATAGAATATCTGGTACATGTCGCGTAGGTGAGCAGCATTGGTAGGTGGGAGCGCGCCAGCCAATAATAACCAAACAGAGCACAGACCGAACACATTTCAGCCCACCAATGTACCAACTTTACATGGTCTCTCTGAATGGCATTCAATGCGGTCTGATTGGTTTGGGCGCTCCCACCTACCAATGCTGCTCACCTACACGACATATATAGAATATCTTTACAAAAATGGGTTTGTGTCGATTCATGCCACTCCACTGTTTTAAGACGGGGAAGCTCTTATGAGCGTTGGTTGATCTTTATTATGAGTATTATACTATGAGCACATCCGGTTGTCTACTCAGATTCAAAAGTTCCAGAGAGTGGGAGAGAGAGTTTTCGTTCATCTTTAGACAGCTCTGGATCGTGGTTCAATGAGTTATGCAATAACGTTATCAATTTTTCAAGGAGGAGTGAAGGAGGTAATCACGACTCATCTGCTTGGAGCATGTGAGTCGTGATTATCTCCTTCACTCCTCCTTGAAAAATCTACAAGATATATAGGTATTGCTGAAAATAGTTAGGGTAGGTCCACAGACGTCCCTTGCTAATTCCGTAGCCAGGAGGCAGGACATTGCATGTTCTATAAAGAGAGACCTTCGACTTATTTTGGCCAGCGCTGATAAGGCAAATGGCTTATTCCGCTATCATGGCCTTTGCTGATTAGCAGCTATCAACCATTTGAATCCTGTGTTCTGATTACAACTGTTAAGCGAAGCCGTTTAGTTGCTGTGAAATCCAAGCAGAAAATAACGACCCGATTTGACATAGCATTCATTTCATCTGACCAACAAAAGTCTTTCTCCATAGCTCTCGGAGTGAAAGCTTGCGGAGGTTCTCGCTGTTTTCATAACGTTTAACGAAGCATAAGTGGGAACCGTCTAATTTACATCATTCATGATTTGTGAGATGTGATGAGATGTAAAGATGCAGGATGGCGTTACTCAATCCCTTCCTGTCCTTTAATTTTTTTTCGATAAATTTTTAACGACCATTTTTTAACGAAAATTTTTTCGTTAAAATCCGTAAATTCGGTAAATTCGTTAAAAAGTATTTCCTTACTGCAGTCAGTTTAGCTATATTTTAATATGTAAGAAGCCAGATTTCTTCCTTTATTGATTATTTTCGACTCCATCTACATGGCAATTATATGACTATGTCCTCATCTTCACAACAGTCCATCTATCATCAACAGAATTACTGTCGCCTGTATCACCGGTCCTTCCGTTACCTAGTTGCTCCAGTAGGCACCAGCAGCGTCTCCATTCGACCCCGTCGCGTGCCAGAGTGCTCCAGTGGATCCTCCTCCCTCGAGGGACACGAAGAAGGAATGGAGCGATTGCGGGAAGATCTCGCTTAGCTTACCGCTCCCGTCGCTTCATAGATAGCCTACTGGTGTTCTTTTGACATCCCGCGGAATCCAGTCGATGACGGCTCTCGTCCAGCGGGTGTCTGCGAAACGCATTACATGGCCGGCTCACCAAATTTTCGACGGCTTCGCCCGAGGGAAAAGTATGCAATCTCCAAAACAGCTAGATAGGGCAACCTGGCTACCTTTACTCACTTTTCGAACCACTAGAAGAACAAAGGGAATCGCTGGAAATCGTGGATGATCTGACATCCGGTCAAACCAAAAGTGACCTCTGCACACCTCATAGACTCCTTAAGGTGGAGAAAATGTAGACCTTCTAACTATCTGACATCATCATCACTCAAAAATTACTTGTTTTCACAGCTATACTGCTAGAATGTGTCGAACACCAGGGTCCTTCTTATTTTCTCGTCTTGGGCGCCAGATCTACTGGAAGCGGCGTTTCTGCGAAGTGAAATTCCCTCGCCGTTTTGTCCTAAAGTCAGTGTCGCATATTGCACCCCTACCGCGAGCAAACTCCCATAGTTCAACTTTTGATAAATACCTCAGCTTTCTATAGAATAAATTTGACGTTGGAATAGTAGGTCACACGGATACAATCAAAGGAGACACGCCTTCGAGTGTATCTCTGTCGACCTATCTGCTCGCATCCAGTACTCGACAGACCTCCTTGGCGGCCGGTCGTGTCCGCTTTCCTCTCGAGTTTCCATTGTCGCACATGTGCTGCAGTTCCGTTGCTACTGCGCTGTTCTCCGGTTTCTCCAGAAACGCTCTGTGGTCTCTCAATTCAACGCGCACCTCCGGTTCGCTGTGTTGTTTGCTGCGTGCACGCGAGGTGAACTGTGCTCTTTGTGAGAGACCGCCTGCCCCTTGGTCGAAGTTCGACGTGGTTGTGTTGCGAAAGAGCTGGAAAACGATTGGACATAGAGCGTTGATTCCTGGGAACGAGACATCTTAACATGGGTAAAGTTGGGTCAAAAAGATTCCGGAGTTCCATTCCCTCCCTAGTTCTGAGGAAACTACGTAGATTGCTCTGCGAGCATGTACAGTATCGATGCAAGCTCAAGCTCGCTGAGTTCCGATTTCTGCAATGTCGACCATTAAACTGCTCGTGCTAAGTGAAATGACCTCGAATTCTAAGTCGTGCGCTAGTTTCATGCTGATTTTGGGTTCAATACAGGCTGGGGGGGGGGGGAGTTTGGCGCGATTCTAGACATTGGATCCGACGCCGATGCGGATAACTAGAATCCATATTTTTTCAAACCAAGCTTAAAGGATTATGCGAATAATGACATTTCTGAAAAACCTCTGATCTTGGGTGACTCGTATAAGAGCTCGCAGGGGACGAATCTTTCTATGATCCAAATGACTGATTTGTCTTTAGATCTCACATCGGATATCCGAGCCCGGATAGGACATCAGATTTCGTTTAAAAATTAGTTAACTGAATTATCCGAAAATCCGATTCGGTGAGAATCATCCCTACCTGAAACGCTCTGAGATCTAGGCTTTTCAAAGATCAAACGGTTCGCACAATCCATTAAACCGGAGTTTGAAAAAATGACGAATCCGAATTATCGAGTTGGCGTTGGATCCAATGTCTACACGATACCGTCGCCACGGTTACCCTCCCCCTAGTATCAATGCAGCAACGTCTTTTTTCGTTGAACCCTGATGTTGTGAGCGATGCATTCTTGCTAAGAGGGTGTATATCTATTAGGTTGTTCGGAAAGTTCCCAGCGTTCTGAGTGCTTCACTATGGACTTCCATAAATTTCTCAAATCTTATCGGATTTAGTCGAAATAAGCACCGTTCGAATCAGCACACTTTTGCCAACGGAACACCGGTCGACTTACTCCATCAGCGAAAAATTTAGGTGGTCAGGATTCGACAAAATTCATGAAAGCTGCTTTAGCTTGCTCCTGAGCTTGGTGAAGGTTTTACTAACGAGATTGTTCGAAAGTGTTTGAAAAGGTGATAGTCGGTTGGTGAGAGGTCTGAAGAATATGGCGGGTCAGGCAGAACTTCAACCCTTAATTCGTTCAATTTTCGAAAAGTGATTGGTGAAACGTGTGGGTGGACGTTATCGTGCAAAAGAAGAATCGGGCCTCTTCTGTTGACCAATGCTGATTGAAGTTCACCCACCACAAAACGCATTCCGTTCCGTCAAGCTACAACGATTTCAAGAAATTTCTGCACGTCCATATGAGTCCATAACCAATAGTTAGTTTAGACGTTATCCGAAATTCAGTTGCTAGTTCCATCTGTCCTGTAGTTAGTAGCATATTCTGCGGTTTGTAATTGTTTGACTGTTTCTTTTGCTGTTTTTTATATTTTACCACACGAATGTAATCGTGAAATAAATAAATAAATAATTTTCGGTGCATTTCGACGATTTCCTTACAGTAGGACGACTCTGCTGTGATAGTTTGGCCTGGTGCCAGCCGCCGACCACCACACAGTGAGCATTACCTTTTTGGTGGATGTTCGTCTTTGGAAAATGCCTAGGGTGTTCGTGGACCTCCAACCAGCGTGCAGAACTCTTCCTGTTATCATACAGAATCCACTTTTCATCACAACTGATGATTTGATCCAAAAACGGACAAAAACGGGTCAGTTTGTTGCGTAAAATTAGGGAAGAACAAATATCGAAACGTGACAATCTTTGCCACTCACTCAACTCATGGGCACCCACTTTTCGAGCTTCTTCACCTTTTCAAGGCATTATAAAGCATCCGAAACAGCAGTTTTACTGACGTCTAGCTCTTCCGCGATTCCGCGAACTGTTTGGGATGGCTCAGCTTCCACCAATTCCTTAAACTCGTCGCCCAGGATTGCCCTAGGTCGACCGCTACAGGGGTCATCTTCGAGGCTGAAATCTCTGATGCGAAATTTACTGAACCATCGCGCACAGTGCTTTCTTCAACACTATTAAGCCTCCTCACTTGATTGACCTGTCGAGCTGTCTCGGCTGCAGATCGCCCCAATTTGAAGTCAAAATAAAATGTCGTTCGGAATCGTTCCTTCGACATACTTCAATAAGGCCTTCAAGAACAGAAATGTAAAACAACGTTGAAACTCAAAGTATTTATTAAAATAGAGCAAAAGAATTCTGTTTAGAAAGTAGTGTTAACTTTTACTTAATAATAGATGGATGAAAAATAGTAACAGAAAATGCTGAGAACTTTCCGGACAACCTAATAAAAGCAGGGATTGACCCTTCTTCGCAACGTTCTGAGAATTTGTTCAAAATTTTTAAATGTACACGTCAGGCGGAGGTATTTAGGCAACTGTGACGGAGCCAGGCCGGGCCAACCAAGCCTTTCATTGTTCCTAGGTCATGAAATGGGCCCACAGCTTACGGGAACAACACTGACTGATTAGTCGATATTCTGCGTCGTGGTGTGTGCCAAACGCGCATTCAAATTGCCTCTACAACATCCCGTAAAAGTAGGATGTGTGGCGTATCCC
The DNA here is from genome assembly GCA_947359475.1 of Heligmosomoides polygyrus bakeri. Lineage (NCBI taxonomy): Eukaryota > Metazoa > Nematoda > Chromadorea > Rhabditida > Heligmosomidae > Heligmosomoides > Heligmosomoides polygyrus. The sequence goes on from OX375866.1 coordinate 13,962,738, forward strand.
AGAGGGACAAGGCGTTGACGACTGGGAGTTTTAGTAAAGATAGAGGGCGAAATGGAAAGCGAATGTTAATGTAAGAGAGCGGTACCTGACATGCGTAGGTCCGCCTTGGTTGGCTAGTGCCCCCTACCAGGCCACATCCGGGATGCGCCATGCATCATATTTCTACGGAAATTGTATCGAAGTTTGAAAACTGCATGCCACAATCACTTGAAGTAGCTACCCAATGGGCAAGTCAGTGTTTTTTCTTCCCCCACAAGTCAGTGCGAATTCGTCCACCGCGTACGGATACAGTAGGGTTAGGGAAGTCGAGAAGCTATAGACCCCTTCATGGAACTACCTTTACTGGTAGCCCATTGTTGGTCCCTTCTTCGCAAGTCCTCATTCACTGGTCTCCTCTAAAATGGTCTCTCCTTTACCGGTTCTTCACGGGACCCCTCCCCCTCCACTCGTACCCCATTACTGGTTCCCCCCCCCCTCTACTGGTTCTCTTCTCACTGGTCTTGAAGTAGATTTTCGTAAGGGTTTTCGCATGGCAGAATATCCGAACAAGTAGGCTAGCTGGGAGAGAGCAGCGACCTGTATCTTATCGTTACTTATATCCTATTCGGTTTTTGAAAATAGCGGGAAAATAAATAAGGGTAAAGGGCGGCGTTATTCAGTCCTCCTTGGGATGCGCCACGCATTCTACTTCTACGGGATGTCGTGGAGGCGTGTTGAATGCGTATTGGACCATACAATGACTTGCGGTGGCCAACCGATGAACAAGTCAGTGCTTTATCCTTCTCAGACAACTCTGGTACCAATTCACCGACCCCAGATGGGTGGAAGGCTTGGTTGGCCTAGGCGGGAAATCCGAACCAGGAACCTGGTATCGCGTGCATGCGACAGCCGGCGCCTCCTCCGACCCCACGCGGAAAAATAATTAGTAAAACAAAGAACGTCTTACCGTTAGAAAGTCTAACAACGACGACATAAACGGCAAATCCAGTTTTAACGCTTAAAACAGCATCAACTCTTTCGCTCGCTTTTCTCCTCCCTTTAGCTATTTACATGCCATTAGACAAATCCTATGTGGGAGGTTGGCTGCTCGTTGGTCGCTTCTATTGGAAGCTGAGCACCTGCTAGGCAACCCGGCCACATGTGACATCGTGCGTCTGTTGATGAACTCTTGCCTCCTATGTCTCTGTGGGAATGCGCCAACAAAGACAATAACAGTGCTTTCTTCGAGGTTTGATAACTTACCAACTTTTTTGAATTAACCTAAGAGAACAGCTAAAATTAACGCTAACACTTGGCCTGGCCGCTAATGCACTGGCAAGAATCATCGTCGCCTTTCACTGTTCTTATTTTGCAACTTTATCTTTGCACCGTTCTGTACGATAGCTGTGCAGTTTCCTTATACGCCTTTGCTGAGAATATTGGTCGACTGTTGGTCGTCTAGAAGGGTTTCAATCGGAGCGTTGGGAGTTGCTAGGTAACACTCGACAACGGCTTCGTCACAGTCCAGTCAAGACTTGCCGAAAATCCAATCTGTTTTTGGCTTCCTCATGCAAGCAGTTTGATGGCAAAATACATTCCTGTTCGCTGCAAGGCGAATCTGTTATATCCTCTATTGAGTGGCCGTCATTCATTGGTGTTACCATTCACTGACATGCTCTTCAAGGGGGTCCGTAGGTCGACGATTTAGCGACAATGCCGTTAATGAAATGGTCAAATATCCGGTTGTATGAAGACGAATATTCCGTACTATTGCGCAGGACCTCAAACTTGGGTAATTGAACTGATGGCTTAGAAAAAGGAAATGCTGGCTGTCGCGTGCACTCGGTTCCAGGCATTTGCTTCGGTTTCTCCGCCCAGATCAACCAAGCCACCCAACCCTCAGGGTTCGGTGAATTGTTGGTAGCGTACTTGTCTGGGAAGGGTAAAGCAGTAAATTATTCATCGGCTGCTCACCGCAATTCATATCCACCAAACATGCATTCAAATTGCCTTCACGACATTACGTAGAAGTTTCGAATGCGTGGCACATCCCGAAAGGGGTTACATAACTATGTTCTTTGTGCAGTACCTCAAAATTGGGTAATTGAGCCGAAGGCGCTGGTGTGCTTTGGTGTGCTGGAGAATGGGCTGCAATGGACGGAACACCCTCCTATCTCCTTATATGCGATTTTGTGAACTAACGACATTACATGGGAGTGCAGTAGGGTGCACAGCGCACTCTGAGTATAAATTAGTTCGCCCTTAATCTCTCCAGCTTATGTACTTCAGAGACTGACCCTAAAAGTGTGACCAAAATGTTTACAGCTAATGCGACCTTCTACACATTGAATGATAGTAATGCCTCGTTTTAAGAATGGATTGTGATCTACATCTCACGTCCGTCGTTCAAAACCTGGTTTGGGTGTTAGTGGCTTGAAGGACGTTACATGTAATCCATTAAAACTAAAGTAGTCACTTAATCAAGCGTTTTACTCTTATGTGCTAACCATTCTTTGAAGGATTCGAAACTTTTCTTACATGTCGTCATTCATCGCCGAACTCCCATGTCTCTGTATTGATTCATATCGATTGGTTGATCGATTGTAATTGCAATTAAATTCATGCATAACTACATAACTTCATGCACATCCACTTGATGTTTTCAGTAGAAAAATGGTCAACTACAAGCTTACATACTTCAATGGACGTGGTGCCGGAGAGTGTGCACGACAGGTGAGGCAAACGGACTATGTGAATCCTAAAAAATCGATATTTTGAATTATATGGTTTCCAGATATTTGCGCTGGCCGACCAGAAATACGAGGATGTCCGTCTCACACAAGAAACATTTGCACCGCTGAAAGCAAGTACGTACAGATCGCAGGTGTCCACTAATCGATTGCTGTCAATTTATCGATCGGTTTCAGCGTTTCCCTTCGGACAGGTTCCGGTACTGGAGGTCGACGGACAGCAGCTAGCTCAATCGCAGGCGATCTGCCGCTATTTGGCTAAGACGTTCGGTAGGTCACTGGTGGAAGTCTGTGAGAAGGGGTGTATAATCCGCATACCATTACGTTGGTGCATAAGTTCTCGGACATTTGGGGCATGAAATATTTATTATCACAACATGCGAACAACAATATCAAATCATCCCTTTACATCAATTGTCCTTCGCCAACGTGCTGGTAAGTCATGGATGCCTTTTCTCCAAAACGTGGCCGGTTGTGATTCCAAAAATGTGAAAATGTTTGTTTAGGAAAATTTTGGTGTGTGTTTGGTCGTGTTTAGAGAGGAAGAAGGCAGCCATTTTCTAGTGTTAAGTAAGAGATTGCGCCAGGTCCTCGTCCAAGACGTCGTGTTTTTTATTCGATTGATAGTAGAGTTCCTGTTTGCGTGGAGTTTGACACTTGCAAACGATATCAACGAAGAACACACATATCCTCAGTTTGATGGTTCGTGTAAGTGGCATTTACACTACTAATCAAATAAAAGTTGCGGCGACGTTTTGAGTGCATGGTGCGGTCTGATCTTTTGCCTATATGCCTGCCTTTTTCCTTTGCTTTAGGATAAATTTTAAATTATTATTTTTCATCTAAAACCAAAAATTTTATGGAATTATTACTTGGGCAGGTAAACAAAAAAAAATCAAGGAAAGTTATACCATATTTTTCCGGAACAAAAAATTAGTCTAACCTTTTTGGAGGGTCTCTGGATTAACGTGGAAGAAGCTCATTTCAATTTGGGAAAGTTCGCTCTGGTTCCAAAAGTCTTAGGCTTAGGCTTGGAAGAGTGTCCATTTTGAATTGAAATTTGTTCAGTTCGGCGTGAAAATGGCATAAATTGCGGTATGAGCATCAAAATTAAGAGAACGATCTCCTGCTTATGAGAAAACGGCTTTGCATTGATGTGCTCTGCACTCGGCTTCTTTTACTTATCGCCGAAGCGATTGGGAGCGTGTTGTGCTTGTACAAAGGTCTATCGGGTACAGTACGTTTTTGGAAATCATGGTGTTCGTAGTCAGTAGTTTTGCTAGAAATACCGTAGTAAAGACGACGAAAAGAATGTCGTCAGATTTCTTCAGGATTTGCCGGAGCTACACCTTTCGAGTCGGCTCTCATCGACTCACTGGCTGACGCGTACACCGACTATCGAGCTGAGATGAAGACCTACTACTACACGGCGCTCGGCTTCATGACCGGAGATGTGGTGAGTACGCACGGGATCAAGAGCTGTAGAAACCTTTGTTGGCGTCGAAGCATTGATGATTCTTTCTAGGACAAACTGAAGACCGATGTGCTGCTCCCGGCTCGTACCAAGTTCCTCGGATTCATCACGAAATTCCTGAAGAAGAACTCCTCTGGTGAGTGGCCTGCGAAGAACATCCCCCTAGTCATGGAATGTGATTTAGGCTTAGTTGGAATTGACTATTGGCCGAGTAGTTTTTTCTGCACGTTCTCGAACGTTTCGAACCGGTAAATTGCTGCGGCGAGCATTTTACTCGACCTTGATCAAGGTCGTCAGTGTTTGAGTGCACAAATTACTGTGTGCACAAGGCTGGCGGTCATAGATCGGGCCGATAGTCGGCGTCGATGATCGAGAATGCTTCCTTTGATGGCGAGAATTTTCCGCCATACTTGAACTGAAAGTCAACAGGCACCGAGTGTTGCAGGATTCCTCGTCGGCGATAAGATCAGCTGGGTGGACCTGCTGGTTGCTGAGCACGTCGCCGACATGACCAACAGGGTTCCGGAGTACATCGAAGGGTTCCCAGAGGTAAGCGGAGGAGTCTGAGTTTCTAATCTCCCTTCCATCTAAGCATGGGACTGCCTTTGAGTGTATTATAAAACGAGTATAGCCATCCATATAAGTGTGATGGTAGCTTGTATAAGTATGAAAAAGAAAAATCAGGTTGGTTTCCGTTTCCCCCCTTACAAGGAACGCCTGTGGACGTTCCTCAACGATTCTCACATAGGCCCGGTGTTCTTGTAGGGCATCTAACGAGGAGTACTGGAGTGGAATTCGTTTTTGCTGCTTGCCACTGGGTCGTCGAAACTTAGCAAGTAACGGTGTCACTCCAGTGCGGTCTGATAAGGAAAAAATGACGTTTAGAATGTCCTCGGACAGTAGCCTCAAATGGTTTGGAGCTTCATTATAGTTAGATCACTGCAATTTATTATTTCCCTAGGTGTCCTCAAAGAAGTTGTAGTGTACATGTAGACGAATCACTCGCAACGACTGCGGCAGGGGCTGAGTGGCCGAAGGGATTTCGATGCGGACTTGCTGGAGGGGAGTCGAGGGATCGGTTCTGTGTGTGCGGTTTGTGAATCGCTATATGGACCCTTGCCGTTTTTGCAAATGAAGATATTGGATAGTGGTGAATAAGTGTGAGGAGGTCGACCAGCGATTTCGATCATACTTCACCTATGCAAATTTATTTGATTGCTTTGGAGGTGAGGCGCGTGTAGCGCAGTCGGAGGAGACGCCGACTGTCGCCTTCACCCGATACCAGGTTCCTGGTTCGGATTTCCCGCCGAGGCCGACCAAGCCTTCCATCCCTCCGGGGTCGGTGAATTGGTACCAGAGTTGTTTGGGAAGGATAGAGCGCTGACTTGTTCATCGGCTGGCCATCGCAAGTCATTGTATGGTCAAATACGCATTCAAATCGCCTTCACGACACCCCGTTGAAGTAGAATGCATGGCGCATCCCAAAAGAGATTGAGTAATGCCGTTCTTTATCCTTATCCTTATTTTGGAGGTGCAAGTCGTTGTTTGCTTAAGGGAAATAAGTACGTACGCAAAAGTAATGAAGAAAAATCAACACCTGCCATTGACAACGACGTACCTTACAATACCGCTCGCGCCGCACGGTCAAAAGTGGGCGAAAAAACGCCAACATAGCGTCGCAAAGCGTCGCACGCTCATAACTCCTTCAGTTTTAGGTTTCTTGAATAAAGGTTGGCACCATTCGATTCGCCTCTTCGAGATCTACACAAATATGTGTAAAACTTTACCGGAACCCCCGTATTTTCGCCGTGGGTGGTCCAAAATTGACTGGACGGGCGATTAGAGCAGCTTATTTCCCAGGATGTGCGTGCTTTCGGAGTATCTCAAAGATGGCGTACGTCGCCAGTGCTCTGTCATGCCAGGAATGCCCCGAGAGTGCGCCGTGCACAATGCACACAGAACCTAACCTATCAATCGAGTGGGCGAGCGCATGTCCCCTGTGCTTCTATCTTCTCTCACTGGGAACTGCGACGTTTTCAAGACTATTTCGAGCCGTTTGGAGAATGTTATCAGAAATTCCCCGCCACCCCACTCAGGATTAGCTCCATTCTGTCCCAGCGAAACTTTGGTGTGCGCCGTGAACAATGCATACAGAATCGAACCTTTCAATCGAGGGGGGGGGAGACAGCTTGTAGACTGAGCGTTTGGTGAGTTTTTATCAGAAATTTCTTGCCGCGCTAGTCAGAAGTTGCTCTAAGGCTGTGTAGCTAGAAATTGGAGTGCGCCGTGAACAATGCATACAGAATCGAACCTTTCAATCGAGGGGGGGGGACAGCTTGTAGACTGATCGTTTGGGCAGTTTTATTAGAAATTTCTTGCCGCCCTACTCAGGAATTGCTCCAGGGGCTTTCAGCGGGCCTTTGGAGTGCGCCATAAACAATGCATACGGATTCGAACCTTCCAATCGAGGGGGGCAACCGCTCGCAAATTGCACGCATGGGCGTGTTCGGAGCACAATAACTCTGTCGAGTTCGAATCGTTTCGGCTGCAACTTGCGTGTATTGTAGGCAGTAGAACGATATATAAGTATACTAAAGTAGAATGGCTTAGCTTAGGAGCGGGCAATGTTACAGCGGTGCGAAAATGCAGGTGAGGCTTGCGTGATGCACTTTTTTTCCGAATTCGGTGAACCACTGCGAGAAGACGCGGCGAGCTAAAGCCTCAAAATGCGTACGCGAACAAAGCGCTTAAGGTACGGTTCTTTACGATGACGTGATCAGAACTTCTCAGCTGCCTAAACTGCCTAAGCCCCATCTGCCGTTTTAGGGCGGCGGACTTAGCGGTTGATGTCTCCTGCACTCTTACTTGTCCATATTTGGGTTTTCGACACTCCCAATAAGATCGTTCTGTTCTGCTTGAAGAGCGC
>OX375866.1:13970066-14147691 GCA_947359475.1 Heligmosomoides polygyrus bakeri
AAATGCATGGCACATTCCAACAAGGAGCTGATTAACCCCTACATCCTAATCGATGATGTATCGAATCCATGATTGAAGGATATACTCAATACACTCTGTGCTTATGTTCTCTTTCAAAGCGGTGTTACACACTTGAGTGCTTCCAGTGCTTTCTGAAGGATAAAGGATAGAGGACGGCGTTAGTCAATCACTTTTGGGATGCGCCACGCATTCTACTTCTTCGGAGTGTCGCGGAGACGATTTTGAATGTGTATTTGGCCATACAATGACTTCTGGGGGCCAGCCGATGAACAAATCAGCGCTCTATCCTTCCCAAACAGTCTGGTACCCAATTCATCTAGGCAGGAAGGATGGAGGGTTGATTGGCCTGGGAAAGAAATGCAAACCAAGACCGTGGTATCGGGTGCACGTGACAGGCGACATCTCCTCCGACTGCGCTTTCTGTAGATTATATAATAGAATAAAGGACAGCGTTCATCAGACACTGGTTGGAGTATGTTATGTATTCTAACTCTAGAAAATACACATCATGGAGGAAAGTGTTTACATGGAAAGAAGGAAGCTTTACGACAGTCAACCGTTGAACATATAATTTTCAATCACGAGGGAAGGATGCCTGGTCGCAGAGGCACTTTGTTATGTAATGCAGTTTTGAAAGCCAGTTCTAAAGATAAATTTCAATAATTTGGTAGCGGAGTTGCGGAGCATTTTCACGTTGCCATGGTTGTACTCTGCTGAAGTAAACCGCAGGCGTCGCTGGCGTCCGAGTAGTGGTGGCGCAGCGGACAGAGAAGCGGTATGGTAAGAGGTAAGGGGTTGGTGGTTCGACTGCCTCGAATTGCATTTCATAACAAAAGCTCGAAGCTACCAACCGAAGCCCTATGAAATTTCATCGGAAACCGTGGACTCGAAGCCAGAGCATGATGCCAGAACAGATTTAATTCCTGTGTGCTATGAATGATATTTGTGATCAGCGCCTTAAATAACCACCGCTTTAGGGTAGGTTTTGGGAGAAATAGCTTCCCGACCTATCACCACTATTCTCCACATTGTTACCGTAATGTAACGTAATTTGAACTCGGACGGCATAATCTGAACAGCACTCCCGTATAATCGCTTTGGATGAAATTTCGGCTAATTTGCTGATCCTGACCTCACCATTGTTGCTAACCCAAACCTGCCGAAGCCTATCGTTATCGGCTGAGGAGTCAAGAACGAATACCATGCTTGTGATGAGCACCTCAAATAACCTCTTTAGTCGCAGCTCATTCGAAAAATTTTCCCACCTCTGAATTCGTGAGGGTTACGAAGTGCAAAAGAGCAGTGTCGATGAGGAGTCGAACCACAAACGCTTTCATCCAACCACACGAATTCCTTATACTCTGCTCCACTACAGTTCGGACGATGTCAGCGCTTCCGTACAACAGCACAGCGCGTTCAGAGCAATGTGAGAATGGCCGATTACTGCGCTCCCGAGGTCCGTTGCTGATAAGGAACACATATCCAGAATTAGCGTTCATAGCTGCATCCCATGGTGTACGCCTCATTTCGAAGTGCCACTGCGACCTGGGGTCGGATTCATCAACGACTTACGTAACTTTAGCAGAGAATTCAGGGAGGGGGACGTTCTGCCTGAAAGCGGCGCGGGCAAAGACACGGGACAGTGCCTGCGGAGCCAATTAGCGTCGACTCGCACAGTGACACCCGCCGCTTCGCGCTCAGCCAGACAGCCCTCGCCGCGGAGGCGATGCTGACCCAGCCAACCACGGGAGCCAGTAGGTCGACCAGATTTGGTGTGATTACAATCGATAGAGGGATAGGAGGCTCAGACGGCTTGCATTGGCAGTCCAGAATATGGGACTGGTCTGAACCCTACCATCTCCCATATTAGAATTTCGAAAAAAAAAACTATACTTGAATTTCAAGCTCTATAGAATGAGCCAGGAAAGAATCTTGCCTCAATAACCCTTACAACAATTTCTTTTTTCAGCCGCTGTTTATTAACTTTCGTTCAATATCAGTTTTTATTTATATCAGAATTAACTACGAGGCATGCATCCAGGCTACTGATGTGAACTCTACCATCTCCTGTATTAGAACTTCGATTTCTATCGAATGAGCCAGAAATTATCCCGTCTAAATAGCCTTTAAGGCAGCTTTTAGGCGTTGTTTATTTCCTTAAATATCAATTTTATGTGTATCAGAATTAATTGCGAGGCATAATTCCAGGCTGAAATTGTGCGAAGGACATAACTAGATAGACGAAAGCCCTTCTTGGAGCATCCCAAGTGCTGAACCTTTTTGAAAACAACATTATGATCCTTCAATGCGTAGAGCATGTTCACAGTCATCACAGCGAGTTCGATTTAATAATCGGTGGACCTCCTAAGAACACCGAAGTACTCTAGTTTTTTCAAAGCATTTCATGAGTGTTTCCTAGCTCGTTAATTGGTGGAGGAGACATCGGCTATGCAGGTACTTTGCCTGTGGAGCGCGAGGTCAAAATACTGCTAGAAGCCACAAACGACTTTACGAGCAATTTGAAGTATTGTGTGATGAAATTTATTCTCGGTGAACATTAAATTTGATGAACCACGTATCCAACCATAGCCTCGAAATATGTGATATGTGCATTATAAAGTTCCATAGAAAAATCAGTTACGAAATGATAAGAGGTGTCATGTTGAAACTTCACACGCTTTACTAACGCTTTAAACTTCTTTTAAAAGATCTCTCGTCTATCTAATTGGAATCCCTGTGCAATTTTAGCCTGGAAGCATGTCTTGCATTTAATTCTAATATATGTGAATAAAAACCGATATTTAGCGAAAAAAACAGCACATGAAAAATTCGTTTTAAAGGTTGTTGAGGCGAGGTTCTTCTCTGGATCATTCGATAAAGCTCGAAAATCTGGTACAGGAGATGGGAGGGTTTACATCAGTAGTATGGAATCATGCCTTGCAATTAATTATGGCATAAATAAAAACTTATATCTAACGAAAATAAACGCCTAAAAAGCCGCCTTAAAGGTTATTTAGACAGGATATAAAGCGGGATGGTAGAGTTCACATCAGTAGCCTGAAAGCATGCTTCGTAGTTAATTCTGATATAAATAAAAATTGATATTTAACGACACTTAAACACCGCCTGAAAGAAAATTGTAGTAAGGGTTATTGAGGCAAGATTCTTTCCTGGCTCATTCGATAGATCTCGAAATTCTAATATGGGAGATGGTAGGGTGCAGACCAATCCCAATTTCTGGACTGCCAATGCAAGCCGTCTGAGCCTCCTATCCCTCTATCGATTGTAATCACACAAAATATGGTCGAGCTACAGGCTCTCGTGGTTGGCTGGGTCAGCATCGCCTCTGCGGCGAGGGCTGTCTGGCTGAGCGCGAAGCGGCGGGTGTCACTGCGCGAGTCGACGCTAATTGGCTCCGCAGGCACTGTCCCGTGTCTTTGCCCGCGCCGCTTTCAGGCAGAACGTCCCTCACCCGAGAATTCACAGCGGAAAACTCAGATAACGCGGCTTATCGCTCACCATATCGCTTGATAAGTCGCGTTATCAGGAATTTCGGCTGTAGTTTTCTCTGTTAAATTGCTGTAAGTCGTTGATGAATCTGGCCCCTGGGTTCCTTTCCCTGTCAAGCAACGATGGTACCAATGCATCGGCCCGGAGTGATGCAAGGTCTGTTTCACTGGGAGAGGATCCGACCCAAAACCCTCGATTCTCAGGATACGCGCGAAGCTCGGCGCCTCTTGCGGATAGCTGCCATCCACCATGTCTATCACCTGTATCACCTGTCGGCCCGTTGATCATCGAATTGCTCGAGCGGGTGCCAGCAGCGTCTCCATTCGTCCCTGTCGCGTGCCAGAGTGGTCCAATGGATCCTCCTTGCTCAAGGGACACGAAGAGCGTCATATCGGTCGTTCAGGGCTTTAACGAAGAAGTCCGACCAACGCGTTGGTGGGCGTCCTGGTGTTCTTTTTACATCCCGCGAGATCCAGTCGGTGATGGCTCTCGTCCAGCGGGTGTCTGCGAAGCGCATTACGTGGCCGGCCCACCTAATTTTCGACAACTTGGCCCACGCGACAGCGTCTCTGATCTTCGAACGTCGGCGAAGCTCGGAACTCCGGAGGCCTTCTCTCACTTGCGTGAGTCGTGTCACTCCGAGCATCGTTCTCTCGATTCCAGGCTGCGCGACGCTGATCGCGTGTTCATCCTGCTTTCGTATAGCCCAGGTCTCTGAGGCATATGTTAGGGCTGGAAGAACGGTAGAGTCGAAAAGGTGGGCGCGGAGTCGGACGTTCTTCGTCCTCTTCGCGATTTCTTCGACGCTCTTGAAAGCTCCCCAAGCCGCTCGTTTCCTCCTGCTCAGCTCCGGCGCTAGGCTGTTGGCCATATTGACTTCGCGACCCAGATACACGTAGCTGGAGCTTTCGGAGGTGTTCGTTCCGTTGAGCGAGAATGGGGCATCAGAAACTTGTCCGTTCCTGAACATCATCTTCGTAAGATTCAGCTGCAGTCCAACGTTCCCACATACACGATCGAAGTCGGCCAGCATTCGCTCCGCCTGGCTGATGCTCGGTGTTATGAGCACGATGTCGTCAGCGAAACGAGGATGGTGCAGCTGCTGGCCGTCGACCTTCACTCCCATGTCTTCCCATTCTAGTTCGCGCATGACGTTTTCGAGGGTGGCGCTGAACAGCTTCGGGGATATGGTATCCCCTTGCCGAACCCCTCTCCTTACGTCGATAACGACGTCGTTGTAGAATGGAGAGATCTTGGTCGTGAATCCACTGTACAGCCCTCGAAGGACTCTGATGTACTGAGTGGGAACGCCCTGAGTGAGCTGGGCTTCGGCGACGGTTTCAGTTTCGGCGGATCGAATGCCTTCTTCAGGTCGATGAACGTAAGGCACAGCGGCAGCTTGTACTCTCGCGACACTTCGATGAGCTTCGTAATGGTGTGTATGTGGTCGATCGTGCTGAATCCTCTCCGAAATCCTGCTTGTTCGCATGGCTGTCCTTCGTCCAGCGTTCTACTAATCCTATTCAGGATGACTCGAGTGAACAGCTTGTAGACTACGGACAGCAGGCAGATCGGGCGATAGTTGCCAATGTCGTGCACGTTTCCCTTCTTGTACAGCAAGGCGGTCCTGCTGGTCTTCCACTGAGATAGAACCTTGCACTCCGACAGGTAACGTGTGAAGAGCTGCGCCAGGGTGTTGATGAGCGCTGGCGGGAGGTTCTTCACACGTCACCATTCTATACTTTGAATAAAATAAAATGAGGTTTATTTACAAATATACATTAGAACACAGTTCGTAGAAAATCGGAGGAAACGTTGTTGATTCATCCAGCAGAAAGCGAATCTAATGCACACAACATCAGCACAAAAGCCTGAGCCAGCAAGGAAGCTACGCCAGCTCAAGTTTCGCTATGCCAAGGCAACGGACAACGCCATAAGCGTGGCGATACTGGGCAAGTGGAGAAGAGCACCATTCCAACGGGGGCGACGCCAAGGCGGTGTCGTCGCTGGGTGCTCCAGATCGTATATCCTGCAGCAATCCAATCCGCAGCAGTACTCGGCGTATCGTTGACACCTGCGATGGTTCGTTAATTGTTCATATTTTGTGCACCTATCACATTATATATACCATTTTCACGTCAAATTGGACACTTTCAAAATCAAACTGGAAACTTTTCTAAGCAATCGTGATGTTTTTGAAATCATCTGAATATCTTCGAAATCAATGCAAGCTTTCTCCTCATTAAAATAGAGGCTTTTCGGGACGCTTAAAATCGTATTTGATCAAGGAAAATTTAATATGACTTTATTTAAAAATTTTGATTCACCGGCACTAATAAATGTGTCATTGTTTGAAATTTTGTAAACAATTATTTCAAGTGAAAATAATAAACTAAGCTTTGTTTTAAAGCGCAGAAAGGTGACAGTCATACAAAGTATTAAAAGCAGAAAAAGGAGGGCACTATGAAGTCATTTGGGTCCTCGCCACATTTATTTGATTGACTGCAAAAAAAATTTGCTTGTATTGATACAGTTGTAAGCGGTGTAAAAAGAACAGTTATAAAAAAAACACGTGTCCTCATATTGATGTGCGAAGTACTCCATTACATTAACGTTCACACGACCAATCAAATAAAAATGGCAACCATGTAGTCTGGTGCAGGGAGCCATCTCTTTTTTAACCTTATTATTTTTTAAGATAAAAATTTTATAAAATTTCAAACAGTGTGTTCACTTATTAGGGCATGTGAAATTTTTAAAAAATGCAAAAAAGTCAAGCTCATGTTTCAAAGATGGGCAGCATTGGGAGGTGGTGGCGCACCATCCAATCATAACTAAACAGACCGAACACCGGCCCGGCCACCGGTCGAACAGTTATCAGTCGACAAGCGTACGAGCCATACAAGGCCTCTTTCAATGGCAGGCCACTTTGATGCGATCTGATTCGCTGGCGCGCTTCCACTTCCAATGCTGCCCATCTTCACGACATGAACCGAAATTCATTCTAAATTTACCTTGAGAAATTTTATTCTACCAGCCTCTGTTTTAATGCGAAAGAGGCTTGTTTTGATATGGAAGATATTCGGTGTGATTCAAAATGTATTAGGTTGTCCCATAAGTCTTCGCCGTTTTTTCAACGATTCACTGCAGATTTCGCCGGCGGTCTCCTGCATAGCGCTGCATAGCTTTCAATAGGGAATGATTAGCTCTATCAGACCATGTAGTGCATTTCTTTCTTCATCATGAATTTTGTCAATTTTTAGGTCGTTGAAGTGAAAAGTGAAAAAGTGAAAAAGTAGCCATTTGCGCAGTTGTTCTCTTCGCTTAGGTTTGTAATTTTTTGCGCAGTTTTTTCGAGCATTTGGGAGACAATGTTCTGTACATACTAAAAGAATATGTGTTGGTCCTATTTTCTCATTTGTCCTTTATTGATTTTTAGGCCATCAAATTGGGACGTCCAAAGGAGGATGGTTGTTTTTGCCGACAGCTCCTGCTCTGTGGTTGGACTTTTTGGGTTGGTGTTATATGTCATTCGAAAGAGAATGTCTTGCTCTATAAGAATATGTGTCGCGTTTATTGATTTCTTTTGAATATCAACAAAATGCCAAAAAGAGAAAAATCGTCTTCACCAACAACTCCTTCTCCTTATTCAGTTGTTGATATTCGACAGAAATCAGCGTGAGCCAATAAACGCGACACAAATTCTTACTGAGCAAGACATCCTCTTCCAAACGACATATGACACCAAGCAAAGAAGTCCAACCACAGAACCGGAGTCTTGGTAAAAATTCGGACGGAAAAGTCGGAATTCCCAATTTGATGGACTAAAAATCAATAAAGGGCAAGTGAGAAAATAGGACCAACACATATTCTTGTAGTACAGAACATTGTCTTCCAAGTGCTATAAAAAACTGCGCAAAAAATTACAAACCTAAGCGGAGAAAACAAGTGCGCAAATGGCTACTTTTCACTTTTCACTTCAACGACCTAAAAATTGACAAATCTCATGATGAAAAAAGAAATGCAATACATTTTCTGATAGAGCAAATCATTCTCTTTCGAAGGCTATGCAGCGCTATGCAAGAGACCACCGGCGAAATCTGCAGTGAATCGTTGAAAAAAACGGCGAAGACTTATGGGACAACCTAATATTAAGTTAGTTTAGAAGTTTCCAATTTGATTTTAAAAGTTTTAAATTTAGTTTGTAAAGCGTTCTCTTTGACTCGAGAAGTGTCTAGTTTACGAGAAAATGCTATGGGTGGAATTGTCGTGCTTATTTGTTAGACACCTTCAACAGCGAATTTACTAAGAAATCATGACATTTCTAATTAAGATCTCTTAATTTTCTATGGCATGGCGTCATTAATAAGCTATTTTGAAGGTGGATGCGTGAAGAACTTGTCCAAGCCCAGAGTACTTGTGCGATATCTAGAAAAGTTCAAGTCTAGTTTTTGCCCGACGTGTTAAGGAAGGCGCCAAGTGGACAGAACCCAGCCATAAGGGTGGACGGTGAAGGATATCGGGTACAAAGTTGAGTTGTACCCTAATAACTTACTGATAAATTATGTCGAATATGGGGATTCCATCCTCGTAGACGAGATTCTTCCTCTCTGTCTCGTTCATCCGATATGCACACGTATCGCGCGCCGCCCAATAGTAGTCGTTATCCTTAAAAAGACTAATGGATCCTCTAATCGCTATAACACCACTGGGTTCGCGGAAACTTTAGGTAAACCTATGCTACACTTCGGCAAAGGATGCCGTAGAATATCATCGTGCAGATGTCAGTGCAACCCTTACGAAGACGGTTACCTTGGGGACTCACCATCCGATAGTACCTGTCCCCGAGCCAGTAGCTCCGACGAGTCTGCTCGACGAACATGCGATCATTGAACATCTTCACGCGCCATATTGCGAATCCATCGAGAAGCTGCTGAGTGATGATACGGTAGATCTCCGCATTTGTGACATTGTTCCCGTCCGTTGCTGGAGTTCCGGATAAGGACCTTGGAATGAAATCGATTCAAATGGAGAACACCTCGTCACTTGTTATTATACTATCACTTGTTTGGAGCCCTCCTTCTTCTGCATCGGAAGCATTTGGTAGTGCAAAAGGTGAAAGGCCAGGATACAAAGACATACATCTACAAGACACTACCCTACATCTACAAGCTCGCTGCCAAGAACAAGTCAAGAATACGCTCTTAAACCTACAGAAGACGTTCACGAAGGTTAAGGAGAAGGTATGGAAATAGGTTCAGGAGTTGAGGCAGGTGATAATGCTTCCAAAACGAACGACAATTGCTACGCCTGTCAAAACAGCGTCATGTTCCAAACCTCCGATCTAATAATTCTGATAAATTCGCACGCAAATAAAAGATTGCTCAGGATAAAAAAATAAAAATAAAAGGAGCATAAAAAGGAAAATGGTATGCGGAATTCCCCTGCTTATTTGGTTAGACACCGCCAATGCCGAATTCACTAGGAATTTATGGTATTTCTAATTTAGACCTTAATTTTCGATGGTCTGGCTTCCTTTTTTCCTATTTTGACCGTGAATGTGAGAAGAACTTGTCCAAGCCCGGAGAAGATTCTTAGAAAGATTGAGAGGCCTGCATCACTTGAACAGAACACTTTGGGTGTGTTTAAAAGCAGAACTGAGAAAAATAAAGGTAAATAGTGATAGAAAGCTGACGTGTGAGACCCAACTCATGTGAGAGCGTCTGATGAAGGAAAGCACAGCAGCACTGCCTAAGACACACTGATGAAAACACGCCAAACTTTGTTATGTTTGTTTTGGGTATAATATCGCCTAGCTAATAGGCTGGCATGTCAGGAACAAAAGCCGGCTTCCTCTCTTTCTCTTCTTAGCTGTAAACAGAAGAGTCAGTGGAGGAATGCAATCTAGTGGTAAATTCCGTTCAAAGGAAGAGACGAAAATAAGCTTCATACCCTTTGTTTGGACAGATTATTTGGTGGACTAAAAGCTCACGAAACGCATCAGCTATTACACGCAAAGAGACAGCGCGAAAGTACAGTAGGGGTCGACCTACCTCGTCTGCTGAAGGTGGTACGTGCTGCTGGAGAGTCCCAGCAGAAGCAGTGCAGACGCCAGACGTGCTGCCGACGACATCTTCAGCACCGCCGATCAATATAGATGAGCAAACACCTCGATGGCCGCTGCTCACCTGGTCGCCGTGGTGGTCACTCATGCCGGCTCGTGTGACGCATCTGCGTTAGCAACCGATTACAGGCTTATTGGTACCCGACTCTAGTGCACGATCACCACTGGCATCACGAATCGCCCTTCGCCGAGCGTTCCAGCTTTCCGTTAGGACGCGGTGATTCAGCAGCGACACACGGGGGCCGTCAAGGATCAGCTTATTCATCAACATGTCGATGTTGGCCACATCCTACGGGAGGCAGAGCTCGAAAGTGTCAAGCGTTGTTGATCAGAGTAGAGGATCCCATAAACCAAGGAAGGCACATTCAACATCGGCCAAATTAGTGAACTGCTTCTATCGCAAATGAGAACCAAGAGCTCGAAAAAATTCAGTGGGGAAAGTTCGGAAGAATATGGTGGGTGAGGGAGAACTTCGACACCTAAATGGGTCAATTTCCGCCGAGTGATTTGTGAGGTTGTGGCCTTGCGTTGTCCTGCAACAGGAGTGGCCCTGCTCTATTCACCACTGCCGGCCACAGTTTTTGCAACTTCTCGTACATTTGGTCTTAATCACAACAGGCCCTTTTTTCATCTACCGTCATCATAATATGGCTTACGAAAGGCTCATTTTTAGAGCGAACTAGCAGGATGGAGCAAGTGCCGAAACGTGCCAGACGCTGCTCGTCGGTCAACTCATGAGGCATCCTGTTCAACGTCTTCTTCACCTTGCCGATTCCTGCCAAATGTCTTGCTATGTACCCACTATGATGTACGCCAATGTCCTCTTCTAACGTACGCGTATTCGTCTCCAGATTTGTTTCGACGGCTGTCCTCAAAACTTCGTCGTCAAACGACGACCTGCGCTCGCGACCCGGTTTTCCTTCGAGATCACAATCGAAAGAAGCGAATTTTTCGAAGCAGAGCCTCACCGTTCGCTCGCAAGGACAGTCCGTCCCAAAAGCCCTGCAAAGATTACGGGATGCCTTTGCAGCAGAATGTCCCAAATTAAATTCGTAAAGCATCATGACTCTTAGACGCCTTGGTTCAGGATTTTGCGGAGCTCTGGAAAAGGTGGATAAGACAAATTAGAGCGACATCCACACATGCTTTCTGAAGAGTATGAAAAAACCTACCGAAAGGTATGTGTGGCTCTCCCTGAGATGAAATCATTTAGGGTAAAAAACACTTATTTATCTGTATATACCTCGAAATGGAGATTAATTCTGCGACAGCCTAATAGAAGCAGAACTCAAAAGGTTTTGTGTCGGTATAGCATGGAATTTAACACTCACAAGGGAAGGGTCTGAAGCGTATGTCTGATAGGGGGAGCGAGCCATATAGGGAGAATCCTCATCCTTCAATTGCTTTGAAAATGTGCTTATTTTTTGCCAAGTCGTTAAACCCAAGGGGTAGGGGGTCACAATGGGATACGGCGCAGCACGCGTTTAGGGGTCTTGTACGCTCGCGATGATTCTGCAGCCAGTGGCTCGGAGCGCAGGTGGGTAGAGGGTTGACTAATGCGGGAGGTCAGAGGTTTGGCTCCTCTGAGTTGCTGCACTTTTGCATTTCAACTGATTGGTTGAGATTAGGGGGATTCTGACGTCTATACCATTTTCAGACGTTTTCTGCGCATTTTTCCAGCGGTACGTTGTGGTATTCAACACGGTGATGTATAAATGTTCAACACCAGTGATACACAGGTACAAAGTGCATGAAGCACCACTGGGCACCTTACGGGTAGCGTATAAAGGCTACAGGCTCCTCATAGTCTGTTTCCATGCATGGACCAAAGGCCTCGGGAAAAGCCATCCTGCTCGGATTTTCAAAGGAGACCACGTTGTCGGAGATGGTTCAAATGAGAAACGAGGTGTGCAGATCCCGCAAATTAAGCTAAACGGCATCGATATACTCTTTCCCTCATGTCTGCCTGTCACCTGGAAATCAGAGGTCTGCCGAAGGTTTTCTAGAACCTAGCACCAACAATGTCCGCCGCCGACGGTCGAGTGGTGATCCACCTGCTCACACTGAAGTGCGGCCCACCTTTAGACAAGGAATCTTCGAGGGAAGAAATTGAGCTGGCCGAACGGATGGCCAGCATACTCAAGGACTTCGAAGCACGTCAACTTGAAGTTGACGAAGACGAACAGCTGGAAGTGGTGGAAGAAGAGCAAGATTGGGATCCGCAAGATGAACTGATGAACGTGGAGAGGCAAGCAAGCAGTGGGCATATGATAACGTTTTCGGGTGGAACCCTTGTTTCAGAGGAAAGGGTACGTCTTCAATTGGATTTCGGTTGTGTGCTCATAACCATGGAGGAAGACACCGCGATTCACTACAGCCGCTTTGTACCTGTATATCACTGGTGTTGA
The DNA here is from genome assembly GCA_947359475.1 of Heligmosomoides polygyrus bakeri. NCBI lineage: Eukaryota > Metazoa > Nematoda > Chromadorea > Rhabditida > Heligmosomidae > Heligmosomoides > Heligmosomoides polygyrus. The sequence continues at coordinate 13,982,130 of OX375866.1, forward strand.
ACATTTATACATCACCGTGTTGAATACCACAGCGTACAGCTGGAAAAATGTGCAGAAAACGTCTGAAAATGGTATAGACGTCAGAATCCCCCTAACCTCAACCAATCAGTTGAAATGCAAAAGTACAGCAACGCAGAGGAGCCAAACTCGCTCCCCCCGTTCAACATACGCTTCAGACCCTTCCCTTGTCAGAGGCTGGTGTGGTAGAACACGTTGTTGTGTTACATGAATTGGCTTGCGCATTTTCGGTAGGTGCTCTATTATCTGACACCTCTTCAGGTACTGGAAGTGCAGAGTCTTTTCCTTTCTTGGGAAAAGTATGAGCTCTTTTTTGGAGATTGGATATGGGAAGGTCATGTACCATTTATTAAAATTTTCCGGAAATTTCTACAACTAGAAGCCTTCTTATGCGACCGGTTCTCTATTTGGTGATGAAGTTCGCCATTTCTGCGCGGTTGCAGCTTAGCCCATTGGTAAAAATTTGAGGGGCAAATTTCGAAAATCTGCGCAGGACTGCCCAGCAGCCGGATAATGAGTAAGTAATGCCTTCGCTGTGCGATGCCAAATATCAGATCTACCCTAGTGGAGGTTGGCACTTTATTCTATTTGTTTTGCAAAGGAGACAAGGAGACAGCGTTGGAAGCGAACTGCTTTACAACGACTATGTATATACTAAACAAGTCTACGATAAGTCCCTTTTTCCTGACTTCAGGACCCAAACTAAGTGCGCTTGTCTCGCTTTTCTCGGAGGTCCCACCACAATAGATCCGAAGTATGTTATCAAGTTGTTGATCCCACAAGAAGTGCAGGAATCAGGTGTTGGTCCTCTACCCTTCCTCCGCACACATCTCACATACTTCTCACATATGGTTATTTATGGTTATTTTTCGAATTTTTGGAGAAAGTTCTCAGAAAAGATAACTAGCCGTGTCCAAGGGCCGTGTCCAACGGATGTCAGGGTCTCTTACGACAGCTAATAAGCTCTAACAGCCGGAATATTCACAGTTAGAAAATAGACCTAATGGTTTTTTCGCTAGAAAGCGAATACTAAGCAAAGGATCGTCAGAAGCTGTCTCCCTTGCGCATTTAGAGTTGACCTCATAGCATTATTTTACTTGTTTACTTAAGATGGATCGTCCAACTCCGTGCCAACCTATTCGACTCCACTGTTCTTTCTGCCCTATCATACGCCTCAGAGACCAGGGCTATACGAAAGCAGGATGAACACGCGATCAGCGTCGTCGCGCAGGATGAAATCGAGAGGACGATGCTAGGAGCGACTCAACTCACACAAGTGAGAGAAAGCTTAGAGGGCTCTGAGGTTCGTCGACACACATCAGAGAGAGACGCTGTCACATGGGCCACGTCGTCGAAAAGTAGGTGGGCCGCCCACGTAAAGCGCCTCGCAGACTACCGCTGGACGAGACGGATTCCGTGGGATGTCAAGAAAACATGAGGGCAACCACCGACGCGGTGGTAGGACGTCTTCATGAAACACCTGAACGAATGATATGACGGCTCTTGGTGTCCATCGAGCGATGAGGATCCACCGGAGCACTCTGGCACGCGACCGGGACGGAGACGCTGCTGGCGCCCTCTCGAGCAAGTCGATGATCAACGGGACGACAGGTGATACAGGTGATACTTAATATGGATGTCTAGTGTGAAAAATTGAACAAAAAACAACAGTCAAAGGGCAGCAGAAAACGAGTGTTAACCGCAACCTCACGGCTAATGCATAAGGGGCAAATGACTACAAAGCGTTTACGATATTCAACAATTATTCAACATTTTTTGTTAATATTTGTGTTAATATTTTTTAATGTACTAGCTTTCTTTTCTTTATTTTTGTTCTCTGCACATGGTTGTTTGCCTTTCTTTTTTCCGAATTTGGAGCACGTCTTCTTAACGTATAAAATGAAATATAATAAAAATTACCATAACATATATAGGCTTGGGCAAAAGGCCATTTAAGGACTTCGTACTTGCCAAGTGGCAAATTGAAGTCCTTGGGAATCCGATAAACTATAAAGAGCCCAATGATGTCCGCATGGGATTGAACAGTAACCCCTTGACAAAAACTAAAGCAAAACTCTCTGGTAAAGCTATTTTTACAGTTTCTAAAATGTGTGAAATATACTTCTTCCTTCTTCCTTACTTCTTGCTATGTTTTTTTTTGATATCTGACAATTAATACTGTTATCACTAATAGTGCTTGAGTTACTCTCCTTAATGATTGATGAAGTGTCTTAAGGTTATTTAATTTTGCCAAGTTCCCGTCCCCATTATACTATTGAGGGATGCCTGGTGGAGTAGTCGAAGGAGGCGCGCTTGTCGTCTGTATCCTGAGTCAGGATCTGGGTTCGGGTTTTCTGCGAGTATAACCGAGCCTTTCATTCCTTCAGAGTGGATGAATTGCTATCAGATTTGTCTTAAAGGGCAAAAACACTGGTTTTTTATCGGGTGGTCGGCATATCGGCAAGACGGTGTAGACCAAATACGTACATGATATCACGTGGAAGTGGAATGCATGGCGCATCCCAAAAGGCTGCGATTAACGCTATCCATTATCATTTCTATCCTTCATTACACCTTCGAGACTTGATTTACGTTAAACTCAGAGCGCTCTATGCACCGGCGTTGGGTGCATTGGCTACTTTCAGGTGAGTATATTCCCACTGCCCGTTCTGCAGTGCCAAAGTTGCCCAGTTACTTTTCTAGGCTGGGAGACAAGAGAAAGGAGGCGCTTCTTTGCTAACGTTTTGGCAGGATGATGATGAGTAGTTTGGCTGGTTCGCTAAGAGACTGGCATTGAAATGTTCCTTTTTTTGTAGGCTGAACGAGAGCTACTACATACGGAATTCTGGGAGATCCAGGACTCGCTATCGTGATGTGATTGCACTTTTCTGTGAAACTACTGGTCGAAATGTTATGGCGCTTCCCACGTATCTCCTGATACTACGCACGGGGCTCGTCTGATGACCACAAGAGACGAAAGGAGTATTGCTGCAACACATTCAAGCAGTTCGGTGATGCTGATGCCTGTCGTGAACCTTCGTAGAAACATAGAGCTGTGAGCGGGAAAAGGTGTTATCCCTTCTGGAGCTCCGGTCTATCCGCCTTACCGTTTCACACTAGTCTCAGATAAGAGGTCACGTCGCCTCCTGCGTTACTTTATCGCCGAACATTATCTTCGGGGGTCATGGACGAGGTCAGTGACTGACACTATATAAGGCGGTCAGAGGTCAGCAGACTACGTTAGCCGCTCTGCCATGCTGCTTAGGTACGCTCTCTGCTGTTGATGTTGTTTCGTAGGAAAATGTGCTTTGAAAATGATGTTTCCTAATAAGCACATCCTTAGGTCTCTGCTCATCCTATGCCTTCTGAGCTTGGCCGTCTCCTACCCCAACAAGAAGTTTGACACGAAGGTAAAGCTTTTAGATTTTCTACAGATTTTATAAAATAGAACTAAAGTGTCTCGTTTACAGTATACCATCTGTCCAAATGGCTGGATGCGGTTTGGCGACTCCTGTTACTACTACGAGCGGAAGAAGATGACTTTTGACAAGGCCGAGGTGCACTGCCTGCAGCTCGGCGGCACGATGTTCGTGGCGGATACTGTGCAGGAATGGGTAGGTGATTACGTTGGAAAGCATTACGACCGGTACAGTGGTTACTGTAATCTTCCAGGATATGGTAGTGAAACAGTCGCATATCAACGCTTGGAGCTGGGTGGGCTTGAAGCAGGACGAAGACGAACGCAAACCGAGATGGACAGAAACCGGTGGCATCCCCATGAGCGCAATGTAAGCGACTCTCAATATTTAATTCGTTTATGTCTAGATGAAGTTTTCCGTTTGTTTTAGCAAATGGCTGAGCGGAACCAACGGTTGGAGCACGGCATCGAACTGTGTGGCTTACTACAACTCTGACGTCAATCCGTACGCCTTGTTCTACTATTGTGGACTGGACTACCATCCCATCTGCGAGAAGAATGCCACACTTCTGGCGAATATCTGGGATCCAACTGCGACGGGATTCTAAGATTGGATCTAGGATCCGTTCGGCTAAATATGTATAAAATGATCTAACATCGACGCTTAAGCTATTTCGTTAGAGGAACGGTTATTTGTCACCTATTACTGGTCGATAGTATTGTTGTTTGATTAAAAGTGATCATGCTACTTGTTCCGAGGTATTTATTGGTTCATATTGCTGTATTAGTACGTATTGGATGTTGGAGAAAATTCTCATATATGCGGCTTTGGCTCTGTCTGTACGATAATAAAGAAGGAGGAGTAGATGTGTGGTTAGGACAGTATAGAGGTCCTTCTGTGACGTCGCTGTTTAGAGGAAACAGTTGGAAATCAAAAAGTGTGACCCTTGGTGTAAAGTATGAATACCCAAGTGATGTAGCTGACGAACCAAGATTAGTACAGATCCTTTATTCCGACTAACGTTTCGGCGTAACCGCCTTCTTCAGAGCCTGGAAGAGTCAAGTTGAGTTTGAAAACCATCCGTCCAAGAGCCATTTCAGACCACAGCGGGCATTTCAGACCTCGGTGTAAAGTGAGGCTATATAGGGAAAATGGACGTGATTTTGCAGATGGATTGAAAAGAATCAAGTGTAAAGTAGGAGTAGTAATGGCAATATCGCAATAATCTGGTGTCCCACAAAAACAGTGGGAAGGCGCCAGAAGATATTAGGTTGGTGAAAAAGTCTTGCAGCAAAAGTTTAAAAAAATTTTCAAGATTTAACAGGAACTTCCAAGGACCGTTTGGTGCCACGTAGTTGTAGCACAAACATTCTAGAATATTCCCCATAGGTGGCAATTTGCTTCTGAGGAAATATAAATACTACGATTGCAGTGAAGACTGACTGACTGCGTGACTCGAACAAGGGTTCGCGACGGACTGTCCCTCAGTCTCTCCTTGTTCTTTTTTTGTAATGAGAACTTTCTCGAGAATGTCGTCACGGGAGAGGAATCCTGGGTCTTCCTCGTTAACCATACTCCGAAGGTCCAGTGACTCCCTCAAGGAGAACCACAACCTCAAGGCGGACATCCTCCAGAAAAAGGTAATGCTGTGCTGTTGATGGGATTCTCGAGGAACAGTCTATCGTGAGCTCCCTGACGACGGCACCGCAGTAACAGCGAATATCTACTCTGCGCAGCTGCAGAAGCTGAGCGAGACTATGTCGCGCAAACGGCAGGGGCGGAGGGATGTTTACCTTTTTCGCGACAATGCTCGCACCCAACTTTAAAGGTCGTCTCGCCAGAAGTTGAAGGAGCTTAGGTGGGAGGTGCTGCCCCACCCACCGTATTCGCCAGGTCTTTCGCCATCAGACTACTACCTCTTTCGAGCTCTCAAGCAAAAACTAAGGGATAGGTGCTTCAACGACCGAACCGAACTGGAATCCGAGGTGGCGCACATCTTCGAGTCACCGCAGAATTCGCTCTGGGAGAAAGGAATTCATAATCTCCACATCAGATGGCAGACGGTTGGAGATGTAAACGGTAACTACTTTGTGGATTAAAGTTGCTCACAAAAGGAACAATAAAACTTTGAAAAAAAAATTACGCTGTGATGCAAGACTTTTTCACCAACCTAATACAATGAACTGTTAACGTGGAACGCGATAATTTTGAGAGGTATTATGGTGATATATATATATATATATATATATATATATATATATATATATATGTTTTTGCGATTTTTTGACATTATTCAAGTCTTTATATTTTTTTGATCAAACTAACCCTACTCATCCTTACCGATGAGTTTCATCCATCGTTCCGGGAATAGATGCCGTGGCGATAGAATCGGGCTTTCAGTTCGATAAGTGACAAAGGTCGGATTCGAGTACCCCTCGATCATCGAAACGTTTTCCTTCCAGAAAATGGGCAAGCGATCGGGACGATTCGTAGTCAGTTGGGGCAATGCCTGATGAATAGGGTGGGTGGGGAATCGCTTCCCATCCTAACAGCTTTTGGCGGGTCATCTTTGAAGTATGCGGTTTTGTCCTGGAGGAAATAAATCTTGTCGAGTTGTGGGCGTTTAATTTGAAGAGCGTGGCTGAGTTCTTGCAGTTGGTTGCAGTACACCTGACTGTTAATGGTGGCACCAGAAGGGAGAAGCTCCAGTACACAACACCACGAACGTCCAAGAAAACACTCAGGATCCCCTTCCTTGGATGCAGATCACCCTTTGGAACTACTGGCAGCTTCTCCTCTGAGCGAGTCCAACCAGTCAAAACGGTGAGAGCGGGATAAGTTCAAAAGGCATGCATCAGCTGGTCAGATATATGCAAGGTCCGACCTTCGTCGCTTTTTCGACACGAAACCCCAGGATTTCTATCTTCACGGTGTCCACTCCCTGCCGGAACGATGGAGGACAGTCATCGACAAAGAGAGCGATATTTCGTACAGTATGATTAGTTTGATCAAAATTTATAGAAATTTGAAAAATGTTGTAAAAATCGTAAGAACCTATGAATCGCCCTAATAGAATGACTGTTTGGCGGACAGATCGTCATCCCAACTTTCTTGGAACAAATGACTACGTCCTTCAGTTTTAGGTATCACAGAAATGACGTATCACCAGCAGTACCTTTATTTAACCCCTTATTTACCTACCTTTATTTTAACAATAGTAAGATGCCGAAGAGTTTCCGGTAGGCAAGAGGGAATAAATTAAAATTTTACTTTTAAAAGGAATAAAAGGAAGTGAGATAAGGCCTCCGAAGTTCCGAGCTTCGCCGACGTTCGAAGATCAGAGACGCTGTCGCATGGGCAAAGTCGTCGAAAATTAGGTGGGCCGGCCACGTAATGCGATTCGCAGACACCCGCTGGACGAGAGCCATCACCGACTGGATTGCGCGGGATGTCAAGAGAACACCAGGACGCCCACCAACGCGTTGGTCGGACTTCTTCGTGAAAGCCCTGAACGATATGATGCTCTTTGTGTCCCTCGAGCGAGGAGGATTCATTGGACCACTCTGGCACACGACAGGGACGAATGGAGACGCTGCTGGCGCCCGCTCGAGCAAGTCGATGATCAACGGGGCGACAGGTGATGATCCAAATAACTAATTTCTCTTTGGGCCTAATATCGGATATCCGAATCTGATAGGATATCAGATTTCTGGTCAAAAATTAGTTGTTTGAATGCTGCGATAATCACTTTTAGCGAAAATCACCCTTATGTGAACCGTTTGAAGACCCGGGCATTTCAAAAAATGCCCTTGTTCACAACCTTATTTCAACCGGAGTTCGAAAAAATAAAAAATAAAACTTTAAAAATTATCCGAATCGGCGTTCCAATATCTAGTTTTCATTAATTATTAATAATGCACATATATGTGTTTGTACCGTTTAGCTGATTTAGTGATAAGATCCAGTTGGAAAATGTGACGGAGAATGCTTTAACCGATATTTTTAAATAAAATTTTGAGCTGTGGCTAAGAAAACCTTTTGATACAACCAGCACGATTTTCCCAAAAAATTTATTTAATTGCTTATTTTTTGAACCCTACAAAAATGCACCTCAAATCAATCGTTAGGATACCAATACAATTATGAAAAAAAGAAAAAAAACAGCAAAGACTACACCCAAGATGATGAAATCCTGCCAGCCGCTCTGAAACAAACAAAATCGAAGTACATCTACTGGTCGTGTACCTTGCAAGTGGTCTACAGGAACGATTGCTACCCTTTGCAGACGGTCATGGTGTCCTCCTCTTCAGATGCCATAGGTCAGTGCCGGAAATTCGGGACTCGGGTACGCAAACAACCTTCGGGGAACCACGCAAGGCGGATAACAGAAGAAACTGAAGTTGAAGACCAGGGGCCAGATACATCAACGACTAACAGCAATTTAACGAAGAAAATACAGCCGAAATTCCTGATAGCGCGGCTTATCCACAAGCGATATGGTGAAACGTCCCACGAGGGCTGTATTTTCTCCGTTAAATTGCTGTAAGTCGTTGATGAATCTGGCTCCAGCTTATCCTTATATGGCTGCCAGTAAGTAATTTGAATTCAGGTTATGACTTTCGTCCCATCTGACACTGATTGCTGGCCGTTTAGGGAAACAGACCCATAAGCAATGTAAACGAAACACTGTTAAAAGAATGGCGAAGAAGTAGCGAACTAAGGAATTGGAGACTGCAAGAGGAAGTAAAAAAGTAAAAAAAAAGCCAAAAAGATGTACCAAATTAAGCCAACAGATGCATCCAAATCACAAAATTTAAACGCCGTGAAGGGGTTGATTATGATCTAGAACGTATGGGATGAAAGATTGCGTCTTTACATCATCCCTTTAGGATTCGCCACGCATTCTACTTCTACGAGATGTCGTGGAGGCAATTTATGATTTTTATGATTTTTTTGGTTTGAATTTATGATTTTTGTTAGGCATATACAATGAAATGCGGAGGCCAGCCTATGGACAAATCAGGGTTTTATTCTTACTAGACAGCTGTGGTATCGCTCCATCAACTTCGGAGGGATGGAAGGATTGGTTGGTCTGGGCTGGAGATCCGAATCAGGCGCCTGGAGTTTAGTGCACGCGACAGCCGACACCTCTTCCAACTGCGCTACACTCGTTTAATTAATCCGATCCTCCGAACATTTTTATTTGAAGATGTAGTGAACAAGAAGGAGAAATTCATGTTGAGCTACTTAACTGCATAGCTCTTGTTGTTTGCCCCATCATCCTTATCACTTGTTGTCCGTTGACCGTGCATGTGCTCGAGTTGGCCCAACCAACATCTTTATTCGCTCTATCCTTGTATGAAAGGTGTCCACTGGATCCACCTCATCTGACGAACAGAAAGAGAGTCAATCCTGCCATTCAGGGCCGTCTCGAAAAAGTCCGACAAGTTAATTCGTGGGCAGCGGCGGCGGCCTGCTGTTCCATTGACATCTCGCGCAATCCGTTCTGGTGCCCTTTCCTTGTGGTGACGGCTCTCGTCCAGCGGGTGTCTGCGAAGTGCATTACGTGGCCGGCTCACCTAATTTTCGACGAATTGGCCCATGCGACAGCATCTCTGATCTTCGAACGTCGGCGAAGCTCGGAACTCCGGAGGCCTTCTCTCACTTCCGTGAATCGCGTCACTCCGAGCATCATCCCCTCGACTTCCACTTTACGCTGATCGCGTGTTCATCCTGCTTTCGTATATAGTCCAGGTCTCTGAGATCTATGTTAGGGCAGGAAGAACAGTGGAGTCGAATAGGTGGGCTCGGAGTCCGCCTATTCGACTCCACCGTTCGTGACTCCATAATTCTTCGCGACTTCTTCGACGCTCTTGAAAGCTCTCCGAGCCGCTCCGACCTAGCCCCGCTCCGGAGAGGTCGTTGGTCATGTTGACCCAGATGCACGTAGCTGGAGCATTAGGAGATGTTCGTTTCGCTGAGCGAGAATAGGGCATCAAAAACTTGTTCGCTCATCATGAACATCGTCTCCTCAGATAAATTCTTTATTCTTTATTGTTGAAGCGGATAAATTCTTTATCTGACGGAGCATTCATCCACTTCAACACTCACGACAGAAGTCGACCATAATCTGCTTGGCTTATACTTGGAGTTATAGTCAAAATCAGGGGACAGCGCCTGGAGAAGCAACCGTCGTCAGCGCTCGAGATGCCATTTTTGCAATGTCGTCGATGATTAGGTGGTTCGATCACGTAATACTTTTCGCTGACAAGCGCTGGAGGAAAACTGTAATCGACCGCATTCCATAGGATGCCAAACAACAACAGCAACAGCAACAACAACAATAACGCTCACCAGAGTTTGGTCGGACTCCTCACTCCTCGAGAAATCCTTAATATTAGGTTGGAAAAAAAGTCTCTTCACACTTCGAAAAAAATTTACCGTTCTCCTTCCAAACGCACTAGCCAATATTGATAGCTGTTTTCGTAATCTTATCACACTTGTCTACCGTTCGCACACCGACATAGGTCAAGACTCTTTTTGTACTTCGTTATCTATCCATTCTTCCGGACTCAACGCCAGATCTTCCTCAACGCCATTTTCGGCATGGCATTCTTCATGAATTCATTAAAGGATCTACAGCATGTCAGGCAGCCGACCAAATTAACCATATATATGGCTTGTGATCCACTACTCATCGCGCCTGTTATGAGTGGTTCGGAAAGTTCTTAAAGGGAGATTATTCACTCGAGGACAAAACAACGTCAGGAAGGCAACTGAATTGGACGACACTGAACTACTCCATCTTCTTCGTACCGATAGTTGGCAGACGAAACGTCAGCTGGCAGAGAAGCTCGAAGTGTCTCATAGGATAGTAGGAATCCATCTGAAGAATCTTGTCCTTCATGGAAATTTGGAGCTCGGATTCCACATGCCCTGTCAGACACTCAGAAAGGCCAACGGCTCAATCGCTTCTTCTCTTCTGTCCAGATACGAGAGAAAATTGTTTCCGCCGCGGATTGTAACAGGCAATGAGACCTGGGTTCTGTATGCCCACTTCCGAAGAAAAGGCAATGGGTACAAAAAGGAGAGAACCCTAAGCCGATCTCAAGCCCCATGTTCGCGAAAGGAAGATTCTCTTGAATGTACCGCTGCCACATGCAATGGCCAACTCCACAAAGTCGCTGCAGCTCTCCAAGAAAAGAGGCCTGAGAAATCAAAGGTGATGATTCTGCATGGCAATGCAAAACCACATGTTGCAAGACTTACAAGAGAAACAATAAAGGAGCTGGGCTGAGAGGTCATGCCACATCCACCGTATAGCCCTGACTTAACTCCTACCGACGACCATCTCTTCTGTGTTTCAAGCAAGAAATTGGAGAGAAATGTTTTGAAACGGATGAAGACCTCAAAATTGGTTTCAGCAGTGGTACGACTCCAGAACTGCAGTCCTTTACGCGAGAGGAATTAGAAAAGTATCCAGTCTCTGGAGAAGTGTAGTGGAACAAAATGGAGATTATCCCAATAGATTTGACTTAGTAGTTGTGAAGTAATAAATCTTTGAAAAAAAATGAAAAGACTTTTTTCCAACCTAAGAACTCTGGACCAACTCCGTTTTCGATAGAATACGTAGGGCATTTTAAACATTTGTGCCTGCAATGCATGTAAAGGCAGAGGGGATACTTTATTTGAAGTTTAGAATTAAACACCAATGGCTGGATTCATCAACGGCTTACAATAATCTGACGGAGAAAATACGGCCGAAATTCCTGATAGCTGACGGCTTATCAACAAGCGATATGATGAAATGCATCACCATATCGCTTGATAAGTCGCACTATCAGGGATTTCGGTTGTATTTCCCCCTTAAATTGCTGTAAGTAGTTGACGAATCCGGCCCCAGATTGTCCACTCCCTCAGCAGTGTGTGACGCGATTCTAAAAGGCGTTTGATAGGAATCCACTAAAAACATGGACAAAGATCGAATTTAATTAATCTTTTCGTGCAACGAGTAAGCCATATTACCTTTATAGGATATCATAGATGCAATTTTGAATGAATATTTGATGGTGGCCAGCCGATGGAGAAGTCAGTCAATTTCACCTTCCCAAGCAAGTCTGGCAAAAGGCTGCTGAAAACGAAAGGATGGAAACCTTCGTTAACCAGCGCGGGATCGGAACCATTAAGCTGAATTGGGGTGGATAGGTGTAGCTAGGTGCCCTACGACACTTAAAGGCAAGCTACAGTGAACAGTAGTGAGGCCTGCCCTCCTCTATGGCTGTGAGTGCTGGGCCCGGGTAGAGCGCAGGAGCGGCAACTGCACGCTGCGGAAATGAGGATGCTCACCAGGGAGATGTTTCGACCTTCCATGCACCTTCAAGTTGGGAAATCATAATTTATCTTCGAAACGACCTTTTATTCTGAATTATGACACGTGTCTGATTAAAGAGTTGGGCAAACTACTATACACGTTTGTAAAATGTTTGAAGGCAAAAAAAACTGCTTTGGTGACACTTATAGTTAATATTTTGCACAAAAAGAGTCCATATCATATATTATGTATTCAACCTAGAGGGTTTGGTAGTCAGATGGGCATGTGAATGAACTCGTGGAACGCAGTGCGAAATGAGTATGTTAGGGCAGTGCATCACTCCAGGACAGCTCCGATCCAGCTGAAGATGAGAGAGCAGCGCCTAAGGTGGTATGGACACATCCTCAGAAGACCATAGGACCATCCCACGAAGTTGGCCCTAAATTTCGAGGCACCCGGAAAGCGTCCGAGAGGAGCCCCAAGGAAAAGGTAGAAGGACGTCGTCAAGAGATATCTCGTCGAAGTCGGTGCCACGGGAGATGATGCCCTTGGTAGGATGAGGTGGCGACGGATCACAATAACAGCGGACCCTACTACTGCGCGGGACTAAACGCTCAGGAGAAGAAGAAGAAGAAGAAGAAGAAGAAGAAGAAGAAGATGTACCATTGAATAAAATTTTCCGGAAATTTCTGCAAATAGAGGCCTTCTTATGCGACCGATTCTCTATTTGGTGATGCAGTTCACCATTTCTGCGCGGTTGCAGCTGAACCCAATCCTAATTGATGGTGGCCGCTTTTAAACGATTTCATATGTGTTCATTATTGAAATATGTTGAACTTACGTATTCCTTAAAAAATAACTGGACTAAGGAAATCAAAACAATATAGGAAACAAGAGCATTAGATTGATCGGGACGTTTGCAAATGACTAGGCCTCCTTCCTTACCAGGGCCCGCATTCATTAATACGGCCGGAAGTAAATCCTACCCCGATTTACCTCGATGGCCATTAACCCGCCACTTTCCGGGAACTTACCTCCGTTTCTGATTCGTGACAGCCAAAACATTGGTTTTGCTTCGCTGTCAGGGAAAGATTGTATTGGGTCGGAAGATAGCAGCGGAGCAAAGAACTTGCTATGGAGGTAAATGTTCCCGACGCGTTGGCAAGGTAGCATTTACCCCGAAACTTACTTCTGGTTTTCCTCTCCGTGCGCTCATGAATAGCGCGTAAGTGGGGAATGGCGTAGGTCTTGCACTTACCTGCCGGTGAGTCGTTCATGAATCCGGGCGCAGATTTGCACCGAGAATGACCCTTTTTAGATTCCTTTCTCCCGAGTAGGAACTCGGAAACTGAGCCTATCTGGGCAATAAGGTTGGTGTAATCAACTAATTCAACACGTTGTTGCCCATTTATTGTGTTTCATTATACCGGGAAATCGTTTACGAGCGGCCACCACCAACTAGGATTGCACTCTGGGGTGATGCTCAAGACAGTCGACGCCTCCTCTGACTGCGCTACCACGCGCAGTGCTAAAGAATTATATTGAAATCAATTCAACCCTCTCGACCTGGCATTCGTTTCGACCACTTTGATATTCCGTGAGACAGCCTTTATTCTTAACGAGTAGCAGTTTTGTGATATATCTTTTTTTCTCATTTTACTGGTCGAACACTATGTTGATCTTCGTGAACATTCGGATCAACGGATTGTTCGTGGCTGTGTAGTGGAAGATCTCCTTCGACATACGAATACTTTCCTGCAAGATAGGATTTTTAGACGGATGGTCGCCAATTTGTGAAGGCTGAGGCCTCGGAATTGTTACGAGAGCGTTAATTGCGCGGCATTTTGTCTTATTGTAAGAATGAAGAAAAAAATGAGAATGTAAGATTGCTATGATGGACCCAAGAGTACACTTCCAGGTTTACCGAAAGAAACCATTTAACTTACAAGTTTGTTGTTAGGAGTTATACTATCCGGGATTCTCAGATTTTCGACGACTATTTTAATACGTTTTCCGATGTACTCGGCAATGTCTCGTGGCCAGTCGTCGCTTGGGTTAATGCAAACCTGAAATCAGGGATCATCCAACGGAGTTATAAATAAAATATTTGAATTTGAATAAAAAATCGTGGAATCTGTCAAATGCACAAACGCACTCAAATCAGTTTCATAAATCTTTTTTGTGCTCCTAAAACCTGGTATAAATTTCTGGTGCAATCCTAGTTGGTAGTGGGCGCCCTTAGCCCTAGTTTGTACTTGCGCCGTCACGCGGCACGGCACCATGATCGCTATAGATATCGATTTTTCCTGCCGCCCGGTCGATATCTATCCGGACCGCGGTGCCGCGCCGCGCAGCGGCACAAGTATAAACTGAGGCTCAAACGATTTCACGACTTAGCGAAACCCAACACGTGGGCAACAACATGTGGAAATAAGTAAACCACGCCAACTTGGTTGCCCAGACAGACTCAATTCCGAGTCGGATGAGGGAAACCTAAAAAGGGGGCAGATTTAGGCAGTAATAGAAGGCCTCTTACTAGATTTGCACCGAGAGCGGACGATCATCAAGCAGTCAAACCAGATAGCATCCAGGAAAAAAAATAAAAATAGGTCTAAACACCATAATTCAACGTTTTGGACACAGGTAAGACAATACACTTAACGATTTGATCACTTACAGATCTCGACCTAGCTCACGAATGGGTACTAAGTGGATTAGTGTCCGCTCCGAGGTTGGACATGGTCGTGGAACATGGGAATTGCTAAGACCACTAGAACGGGATTGGAATAGATGCCTGGCATAGGAGCGCACAGTTGGAGCTGGAGCACACTTGTTCGACGCGCAGCACACGTGGGCTGCGTCGACGCCCACGTGGAGCTCCGATCGATGCGCATCAGTCTGTTGAAAGCCCGCGGCCGAGGCGGATCGTGGCGCTGTGGATGGCGGCGTTGCTTCATGTGAAGGAGGTCGGGAATTCGGTGCTCTTGCGTCGTGGGATTTTCGCATTTCAACTGATTTGTTGAGATTCGAGTGGTTGTGACGTGTACACAATTTTCTGGCGTTTTGCGTATTTTTCCAGCTGCATGCGCGTCTGCAGAACCGAGCTGCGGACCTCCTGGGCGACGAAAGTAGTTTTCACACGAGCTGCTTGTATGTACCTCACTCCGGAGCCCCTTCTCTAGCCTGCTTCTCATGGTCAGAACCCAGCTGCACACTTCCCAACTGAGCAGTCTTACCAACAGACTATCTCAACGGTACGTCGGAACGGCCCTGGTGTTGTATATGGGCAGAATCGCCTCTCCCTGAGAAATAACAGCATGCAAACATCTCGACCTTAATACAACTCTGCGCAGAGTTAGGGACGACAGAAATAGGGCCGTTGGCAGCGTTAGCCCTACTGCATGCGGAGGGCGAGCTCAAGTTCGCTGGAAACAGCGATTGTGGGGATTACGCCGTCCTTCTACCCACTGCGCCACCATCGCTCGCTCGTCATCGCTGTTTCCGGCCAACTTGAGCCCGCCCTCCGCCTGCAGACATAGGGCTAACGCCGCCGGGTTCTGAGAGCACTGAGCTAGGGAAAGAGAAGGAACTCCAGGGTCTGGCTGATCTAGCTTACCTTTCTTTAGATACCTTCCTTGCAGGTTTGCAATAGGCACCAGCCCGCTTAGTACCTACAAATGTTATACATTCTCATGTTTTCTGTGTTAATTATTTCAATTTGTTAGTGCAATTGTTTTTAAGGAATGAGTAGGTTCAATATATTTCAATGTAGAACACGTTCAGTTCTTATGAAATCGTTTAAGAGTGGCCACCACTAATTAGGATTGCACCAAACTTCCTGCATCATTTCTTAATTCTTTGCCAAGAACGTTCAACAATGTACATGTCAAAAAACTCTTATACAGAAAGGGCTTTTGAGAAATTATCTACAATTTAAAGAAGAACATATGATATTTTGATGGAAAATACAATACTTTTCAGTGAATGAACTACTAAATCGCTTTGAGAAGAAAGCGTTTTTTACTTTCTGCAATTCTCTGGAAGAAATCGCCTTTCCCAGTCTTTAAAAAGTCAGCTTTTTTTGTACTCTTTTATGATCAACTGATTTTGCATCACTTTTGGCACAAAAAATGATCTTCGCTTTTGCTCATCTTCAGGAAGTCATCCTTTGCTCGTGTTTTTTTTTTGCTCTGAACTAATTTCGCATCACTTTTGGCTCAACAAACGTTCTATATTCTATGTTCTATCCAGAGGCAGCAATGTAAGAGTAGAATGGAGTAAAAGCAAAAATAAAGCTAGAAGGAACGAACATACAGTCAGTACAGTGCTTTCTCCTCCCTTTAGGATTCCATGAGTTTGCGAAACGCGCATCACTTTTTCCTGCAAAATAAGGCTTTTGATTAAGGGTTACTAGGATGACAATGTGGCAGCACGACAGGCTATAGTTTGACACAGAATTTGTTGATGCTACGAGGAAGGGAGATACTGGACTACGGTTCTATGCAGACCTCCACCTGTTTTTAAATCATTTATAGGGGAATTGCTAAGACCACTAGAACCAGATCGGAATAGACGCATCAAATTGGCACGCGGTGGGTGATGCGCAGGTTTGCGGGATACTGTAGCGTGCGCCTGCTGCCGATGCGTCGTGGTTCGCGTCCACGTCTCCTGTTCGCCCGCGATGGGAGCGGATCGTGGCGCAGTGGGTAGTGAGGTTGCTTCATAAGGGTGAGCTTGGGGGTTTGGTTCTCCTGCGTTGCGGCGTTTTTGCCCGGCATCCTGGAGTCGCTACCCTCCAGCTGCAGACTCCCCTGAGCTACGAAAGCAGTTTCCACACGAGCAGCTTGGATCGCATCCACCCTGGAGTCCCTTCCCTGGCCTGGTTCTCCTCAAGTGCAGAACCCAGCTGCGGACTCCCCCTGAACGAGGAAAGCTTAAATAGAGCGGTTATATTGATACAACCGTGCTCGAATGCCATAGTTGCGCCCCAACGCAAAAATCTATTCCGATCTGATTTTAGCAGCTAGATCTACTCCAGTGCTGGTTGGCTCACAAGTCTCGAGACGTTTACCTTTGATTTGATGCACCAAGCCACTTTGAATTCATCATGGTTAGTAAGGGTTACTTCTGCGTAGGATGCGTTCTTGTATCCATTCTTCGACGTAAACACCAGCCACCTGAAACAGTTCCTCTGTGCAGAAGAAGATATCGTCGCAGAAGATGCCTAAGCAAATGAGACCGCTTTAAAGGTCAGAATTCATGTAACGTACCGTGGTTCGCAGTGAATAACGTCATCCGGACTCTCGCCGATAATGCGGTACTTCAGAAGATCCACGTAGGTGTCCAGATGCGCGCCAGGTGGTGGCGCTGAAGCACCAGGTAAGGGTGCATCGGCCGTCATTGGCAGTGAATCCGCTTAACACCACCGGGCTAGTGGCTGCCGATGAAGGTGAGATACGAATGATCTATACCTGCTAGAGGAGTCTATGGATAAGAGTTGTCTATCCGTTTACCTGTATCGGTCTAATCACCCACTATTCTCCAGAGAACCACGGAATTGTCGTCGTTCTCAAGCTGCTCAGAGGCCGGATTCAACCACGACTTACAGAATATTAACGGAGAAATTGCAGCCGAAATTACTGAGAAAAAAAAAACGCGGACTAACACGGTTTATAAGAAGGCGATGTGGTGAAATTTTGGCGCTATCAGGAGTTTTAGTATGATCAAAATTACTAATACTATCCAAGTTTAGTGGCTGCAACAGCGAAGAGACATACCTTTCTTGGAAGAACTTTATGTAAATAGCATTTAAAGTAATCGAATGGACAGGACGAAATACTGACAAGTATACGGCGCAATTTCTACATCTAACATATTGGAGGGCCCTTATTTTCTTAAACTTAAAGCTACACAGAATAACATGTAAGCAAAAGAAGTAAGAACTTTGTGACCACTCAAATAGTGTAACGTGCATATTTCTTGCCGTTCTTGGCTTCAAAAAGGACTTGCCAGATAACTAATCATAAGCATTAGTTTGTAGACGAGGCTCTGTCAATTTGTTACCTTCTCAATATAAAAGCTCACCAAACATCGATGGCTTACTGGCCATTTAATTTTCTGCGCTTCATTGGAAGTAGAAAGCTCGCTCTCCCGACCTCAATGTTGGTTGCTCGAAAAACCTTCTATGTTGATAGAACATTCGAGCGGTAACGTGCTGTAACACCATTATGTCGTTGCATATGAAATGGCCGGTCTTGTGCGAGAACTTTGGTAGATCATAACTTTGCTTGGAAGCAATTTTATTAGTAGAAATAAGAACCTTCACAATTAGTACACATTTCACAACGTGACAATAACTTATGGTTAGACATTCCATCTTTATGAAAATCAGAAATGCGAGAATTAATAAAACATAAGAAGACATTTCAAATCAGTTTCTTTAAGCCTCAGTTGGCTGGTATCGAGGTTGCAAGCTGTTACAAGCTGGTGCGGGTTCGAGTCCCGCCTGGCGCCAGAAGTTTTGATCGCAACAAAACATCGTTGTAACAGCTTGCAACCTCCATACCAGCCAACTGAGGCTTAAAGAAACTGATTTGAATTGTTTCTATCAAGACCATCGGCTTAACTGGTTCCATGCTGATATCAGCGGCCAGCTCATCCCGGATACGGGTGGGTGCTGATCGGTCCCACGAGGTGTGGATGTTGCGTTCGATCAAACGGCACCGGTGGTGTAATGGCGTAGAGCATTCCCGCCCGGTCAGAGGGAGGTGCGCGTTCGAGTCTCGCCTGGCGCTAGAAGTTTTGATCGCAACAAAACATCGTTGTAACATAAGAAGACGTTTTCGGCACCATCTTGGTTACTGAATTTTTTATCCTTTCATGCCGATCTAAATGCTTGGAAAAGTGATAATCGGTGGGGGGGGGGTGCAATCTGGTGAATATGCTGGATGCGGCAGAGTTTCGTATCCCAATTGATCCAGTTTCTGGGCAACAATTTTTGAAATGTGCGGAGCACGTTATCATGCAATAGGATTTGACCTCTTCGACTGACCAATGCCAGCTGTTTTTCAATCAACTTTTGGTGCATCACTTCAATTTCAACACAGTACTTGTCCGGTATGATAGTATATCCAGTCTTCAAGAACTTGTAATGGACTGTACCAGCCATTGTCCACCACACGGCCACCATGGTTTTCTTTGGAGGAGACTTGGTTTCGGCATTTTATTGGGTCTCTCATTCTTGACCAGTCATTGTGCAGAGCGATGACGATTGCCATAAAGGATCCATTTTCTTCGTATGTCACGATCCTGTCCAAAAGGGTTCCCTTAGCTTGCGTAGCCTTAACGAAACACAGGTGTCGTTGCGCTTCAGCACTCGCCGGGGTTCAGTTCGTGCGGGATCCATTTATCCAATTTCTTTTCTTTTCCGATCGCATTTAAGTGGCAACTGATAGTGCTGCCGTCAACGCTGTGCTTTCTCAGAGTTTGACGCGGATTCGCCTCCACCATGGCTTTGAGTGAGGAGTGATGAAGGCCTACTTCGGCCTTCATCTTCGAGACTATCATCTCCAGATCGAAACTTTTCGAACCAGTGACGAATTGTGCGTTCCTTAGCGAAATCCTCCTCACAGTTGATGTTACGAGCTGCGGCCGTGCGTCTTGTCCCCTTTCCCATTCATATAAGTACAGCACCATAACACCATGTTGATTCATATTGTAAAAACGACGTCAAAACTCGGGGAAGAGGCAATGATGTCACAAATGCCATAAATGGCAAGAAAGCTGAAATTCTGCGCTTTCAGAAGCTGTATACAATGCCAAAAAAAGTTGTACATATTCTTTGTCACGAAAAATCGATCAGAAATAGAGGTAGCAAAACCGGCCACTTCATATAAAGGATAAGGATAAAGGACGGCGTTACTCAATCCCTTCTGGGATGCACCAGCGTATTCTACTTCTACGGGATGTCGTGGAGGCGACATAAATGCGTATTTGGCCATACAATGACTTGCGGTGGCCAGCCGATGAACAAGTCAGCGCTTTATCCTTTCCAGACAAGTCTGGTACCAATTCACCGACCCCGGAGGGATGGAAGGCTTGGTTGGCCTGGACGGGAGATCCGAACCAGGAACCTGGTATCGGGTGCACGCGACAGTCGTGCCTTCTCTGACTGCGCTACACGCGCCCGTCAGGCACTTCATATGCAACGATTTATTATTAGATCTGCCTATTGCGCAGCCTTAGCCGTTACATGGTACCTTATCATGCTCTTGATATGTTATCCCGATAATTTCATGAGCGGCTACTTTATTTCATCCTAATAATCATCTAGAAGTGGCTTATGCTATCATGAAGGGTGGTGAGTGGACACTACATTCCTTCTCCTAGCGCAGTTATGAGGCAATTGTGGAAACTACAGAGTGATTGCAACTACCTTAGGCATCTGGCATACCTCCGAGTCGCTCCAGCGATTGCCTTTGGAGCGACGCGAGCAACTGTCAAAGATGGGCCCTCGCTGAATTGGCGGACAGCGCAGTAGATTTCACGGTTGCCCGTAGTCGCGCAGTCGCTTCCGCGATACGTCGCAGATGAGCTGGCATACCTCCGTCCCGGCGATTCTCTCCGGAGCGGTCGGCTGCAGCGATTGGAATCGCAGCGCATTGCACAGCGATTCCAATCGCTGCAGCTGCTTAATAAGCAGTTTAACGCTTATCTCTCCAGCTTATGGCATCTGGCATACCTCCGAGTCGCTCCAGCGACTGGTCGCGGCGATAGTGTTGCGTGGGTAACTACACAGTTCGTAGCTTCCCGTGCAACATTATCGCAGCGACCAGTCGCTGGAGCGACTCGGAGTTATGCCAGAAGCCTATCTCTTATCTGTCGCTGCAGCGATCGTCACGTTTGCGATAATCGCTGGAACGATAGTCGCTGCGCTCAAATCACTCCAGCGCCAGTCGCTGGAGCGACTCGGAGGTATGCCAGATGCCTTAGTCTGTAAAAACAGAAGACCGATGGGAGAAACAATCCATACCACACCCTCACATTCCTTGAATTTACGTGGATGCCTTCATATCATATGGCGGTTGCTGAGCTTTCGGAAAAATTCAAGGAAGAGGCGAAGAAACGAAGCATCAAATGGACTATACTGTGATTAGCTGAGAAGGGATCTCGAATCGAGCATAGCATTTCAATAAACTTTATCACAGATAACGGAATAGTGCCCATGTTCTGCCAAATCAGTAACATTGTCGTCCTGAGGTCGTCTACGTGTTATGTCTGAAGAAGTGTCAAGTGGATCCTGTTCTGTGGATGTGCTGTGAGAACGATATAGTGATCTGCTGTCACAATGATGTTTTGTTGCGATCAAAACTTCTAGCGCCAGGCGGGACTCGAACCCGCACCTCCCTCTGACCGGGCGGGAATGCTCTATGCCTTTACACCACCGGCGCCGGTTGATCGAACGCAACATCCACACAGTGATTTGCGTTTCCATTCTCTCCCAGGTTAGGTTTGGGGCTTCTAGTCGCAGTGATCCCAAGCTAAAAAATGCCAGGGGCCAGGTTCATCAACGAATTAACCTTCGGGTATACGGATAAAGGAGGTAGAGATACTCTTGATCAAGAATTCATTTTTACTTCTTATCTAATTTCTACCCCTTATATCCCGCATAACCCCGGGTTTAATTATTGATAAATCTGGCTCCAGGTAGATCCGATTGAGTGCCTTCGAAGCGGCATGAAGCTTTTTTAAGTTCAGAGAAAGACCTGCGCTCTGTATATCTTCCATAATGGGTAGCTTCACCCTAATGAAAGTGTAAGGATAAGGATGAGGATAAAGGACGGCGTTACTCAATCCCTTCTGGAATGCGCCAGCGCATTCTACTTCTACGGGATGTCGTGGAGGCGACATGAATGCGTATTTGGCCATGCAATGACTTGCGGTGGCCAGCCGATGAACAAGTCAGCGCTTTATCCTTCCCAGACAAATCTGGTACCAATTCACCGACCCCGGACGGATGAAAGGCTTGGTTGGCCTGGGCGGGAAATCGGAACCAGGAACCTGGTATCGGGTGCACGCGACAGTCGCGCCTCCTCCGACTGCGCTACACGCGCCCAATGAAAGTGTACTACTGATTAAATACCATCTTAAAGTCAGCTATGTGAACGTGGTTGGGGCTTCTATTTTAAAAGTTTCTGGTCAAATTATCCATATTCTCATGAAGACAAAAAAGGGTGGACTTTTCCATATTCTATACTCGCAATAACGATAAGATTTTCAGTTAAATGACCATTAGTGCAAAGTCTCGAGTTGCGCCATCAACCACTTGCTCTTGATTAAAGCGAAAGGATCGCATGGAACTAGTTTTGACTGCTACTAACGAATATTTTTCCTCCCCGCCTACATGTCTATCAATTGTTTCTTAAGGGCAGGCGTAAAAGATGGACACAAAGAGTTTCAGCCTCTTAATGGGAAATCTAAAAGCTGTCATTTCAGTGCTGGTGACCGTCTGGTTTACTTCATTATGGCAACCAGTGGAGATATTGGAGCAAAGTCATGCTACCTTTGAAGAGATATTGGAAGAAACTGGGAAAGAATCGACTCTTGGTATGCACCGTTAAATGCACGCGCTGCAGTCCACGGTGCTGCTGGTAACAGATTGGTTCGCTCTTGGTTCGATTCGCACGAAGCTTCGCACGTTTACTTCCAATTTTTCGCTGCAGCTGGCAAGTGTAAATTAGGTGAGGTATGACCCAGCAACACGTGAGGTGACGGCGTAGGATATCCGCAGGTTTGACGGCTTTGTAGATAGAAAGAAATGAATTGTCTGCTAGATCAATACCGGTTCATGCAGTAAACAAAATAATACAACAATTCGACAGAAAACGAAATGCAGAAAAATTGCAGGGAAAAATTAACACTTGCAAACGTTTGTTTCTCCGCTTCATCGATTGTAATGAGAAAGACGAAGATTGTATGGAAGAGTAAGGATATTCCCATAAGATCTTTCCAGAAATGCTCAGTAGGGAAGAAGGTTCCTTGAAAAAAGATGGTCCGGTCTAACTTTAGCATCACGCGTTTAGTCTCACCCACTCCACCTTAGGAAAGAGCGAAAAGCGAAGTGAAAGTGGCGCTAGAGCCTATTACAGAACTGGAAAAGAAGATTTTAATGGAGATGGGTAGCGTTTTGCCTCTAATCCTCAAAATATTAGGTTGTAACGAATTAAATGGCAGTGGCTCGCCCCATTTTTTGGCGCGTCTTTACGCGTTTGATCAAGAACAAACCGTAACATGTGGCATATCATTTAGAAGCGCAAACTTTGCACTACCGGCGAGTACCAAATTTTCTATGTAAAAGTGGGAAAACTTTAGAGTTTTATTGACTTTTTTGCAGATGGACAAAAGGGTAATCCGAGGCATTTACTTGTATGAATTCAAGCTGGGCACTACAGCTAAGGAGGCGGACGAGAAGATCAACGCCGCATTCGGTCAAGGATGTTCCACAATTCGGACGGCGTATCGTTGGTATCAGAAGTTCCGGAATGGAGATGAGAGCTTGGAAGAACATGAAGGTCGTGGGAGGCATAGTGATGTTGATGAGGACAAGCTGAGAGATGTGGTAGAGGAGGATCCACACAAAGGTACCAGGGAGATAGCGAAGGTTCTTGGCGTCAGTCACAACACAGCTGTCCGGCATCTGAAGGAAATTGGAAAGACCAAAAAGCTGGAAAGACGGGTGCCTCACGAGCTGTCTGAGGAGCAAAGAAACCGACGATATGAGATCTCGTCCGCACTGCTTCTACGGAACGAAACGGACCCATTCCTTGATCGCATCGTAACCTGTGACGAGAAATGGATAATGTTTGACAACAGGCGACGATCGGCACAGTGGGTGGACAGCGATGAGAGCCCCAAGGTTTTTGCGAAGCCGGAATTGCACCAAAAGAAAGTAATGGTGACAGTATGGTGGTGTTCGCTGGGAATTATTCACCACAGCTTCCTTCCTCCGGTGAATCCATCACGGCAGAGACGCACTGCATTGAAATTGAAGAAATGATGAAAAAGTTGAAGGATATCCGGCCGGCCTTGGTAAACCGAAGGCGAGTTCTCCTTCTGCACGACAATGCTCGCCCCCA
The DNA here is from genome assembly GCA_947359475.1 of Heligmosomoides polygyrus bakeri. Lineage (NCBI taxonomy): Eukaryota > Metazoa > Nematoda > Chromadorea > Rhabditida > Heligmosomidae > Heligmosomoides > Heligmosomoides polygyrus. The sequence continues at coordinate 14,006,012 of OX375866.1, forward strand.
TGTAGCACGAATGACGTTGCAGAAATTGAATGAGCTGAGCATTGAAACTCTACCACATCCTCCGTTTTCTCCCGACCTCTCCCCAACAGACTACCATTTCTTCAAGCATCTTGGCGACTTCTTGGTAGGGAAAATATTCAAATACCAACAGGATGCCGAAAGTGCCTTCGAAGATTTCGTCAATTCCAGAACTTCTGATTTTTATGCTACTGGGATAAAAAAGCTTGTGTCACGTTGGCAAAGATGTGTAGAATCAGAAGGTTTTTATTTCGATTAATGAACTTGCCTAAAAGCCGAGATATTAACTGTTTAAATTTACAGTGGTTCAGTACCATTTATTTCGTTACAACCTAATATTATGTAAGGCCAAATCAAAAATAGTCCACAGTAAGCGAGTTTGGGTGGTTTAGATTACGTCCGTTTTCGTCGTGGAGAACACATACACGATTCGTACACAAAACGCTCAAAGTGACCATAAAGTTTGATTTGCGTTTCTTTTAATGACTAGAACTTAAAAATACACTACGGCTTCCGGGGTACCCTAAAAGATGCAGGCACTATTTGCCAGGTTCAAGCATTGTTGCTGGTTAAGCTTTTGAAGACGTTTGAGACATATATGAAAGCGCAGAGTAACAAGATTTATACGGCCTGCAAATAATCAAGGTTGCGCCATGACTCGCATGAAAGCTCGCATTCCAGACTCGATTGACTGTGCATTGTGAGAGTACTTGTTGCAGTCTTGTTACTGCTTGGCCACAATAACCTGTGCCGCGTTTCTTTTAATGATTAGAACTTGTATATGACGCGAAAGACACGTGACATGGGTGTTTATAGATTGCATAATTTAAAGGTGAGCAGGAGCCCATTTTATAAGACGGATTCTGTGGACTGATTAAGCAACATTCAAACTGAATGGAGGTGTTAGTGGTTACAATTACGGCTTCTGGGTGACAGAAAACGTTAAAAGAAGCACAACACTGTTTAATCTGGCCAAGCAGTAACAAGTTTGTAACAAACCTTCAGCTCATGCACAATTAATCGAGTCTCAAATGCAAGGTTTCAGGCGGAGACATGGTGCAGTCTTGGCTGTTTGCACGTCACAGAAATCTTGTTATCCTGCGCTTTTATTCGAGTCTCGAACCTTTTTTTTCAAAAGTTTCACTAACAGCAATGTTAAAAGCTCCCGAATAGTACCTGCATTTTTTAGGATACCCTGCATTTTTCACAAGTCGTAGTGTGTTTTTAAGTTTGAATTCTTAAGTCAATCGATTCGGCCACATTGTGAAGAAATCATAACAAGTACCCAAGCGAAACAGAATCAATCCAGTGTAAAATGCAAAATTTCAGACGAGTGCATGACGCATCCCATGCCGCTCATATGTCAGAAGATTTCTATTTTCTTTCATATCAGCACCTTACTTTTCAGTTCCTTTACTGCAAGCAAAGTTATCACCTTTCTAACAGCATATACATTTTTTGAGACACCCTGTATAATGATTAACTCGGTTAACCTTCCTGGGGTACATCATGCCTTTGCATGATAAAATGAATTCCAACAACATTGATTTAGAGAGTTTTTGGCCGATTATACCGATAACACCAGATGACCTACTGGAACAAGAGTGGAGCGATGAGGACAGGTGCGGTTCTATTTTTAGAGTCATGTTGAAAAAGCACGTAGTTCTGACTGGGAATGTAACGTACACAACAATTTCAATAGAAAACGTATATTTATTTATTTATTTATTTATTACACAAGTAGTCACCTATGTGGAGAGAATCAGAGACAACCAACACTAATATCAAGCAGACAGAGGAAAACCAAAAAATAGGGGGAGATAAGAAAAGTTAGTATAAATCCAACAAACATTAATGAACAACAGCATGGCATGGAGAATGTGAAAAGATAGAGAGAATAAGCAGGCCATCAGGGAGATTGGCTTGACGTCGTGGATTGGCATTTTCGAAAACGCGCTTTTGAAGAAACTGTAGTCCACCGCGCTAATCCCCTTCCTGTTTAATTTTTCAAATATTGGTAGGGCCCTATTGGCAAAGAAGTAGGCCGGCAGTTAAGCTTGGCTACCTTAACCCCGAGTTGCCTAGTCCCCCCTCTGGTAGAAGAAATCCGCACAGAAAAGAGATCCTCCGGCGTGATGCCACATTTGCCAGAAAGAATTTTATGGAGCAGTAGTAGATCGTTGGCTTTCCTCCTAGATGACAATTTGGGAAGTCCAAAGTTTTGATTTCTTTCACTACTGGGGGATCTGTTCATAAACAAAACCAAGAAATCTGATTATCAGCTTTCTGGTAAAATTGTTCTATACTTTTTCCAGCTTTTCAATAATTTTACGTTTGTACGGAGAAAACACCGTAGTGCCATATTCTAAAAGAGGTCTTACATACGTCTAATAAGCCCAAATTAGGACATTAGGATTAGATGTTAACAGGGCTCTGAACAGTTTGAGTACCATCGCTGTTGCCTTATTAGCAATCAGCTCACAGTGTTTGTCAAAGCAAAGATTATTTATTTATTTATTTATTTATTTTATAGATGCACAATAAGCGCGCTAAAACGAAGCATGAACAAACAAATTTCGCATAACTCAAAAAAAATCAACACATAAACTTAACACTGGTGTAACAAATAAAGACATGAAATCAATATGCACTGCAATTGATAAAGTATAGTGCTTCGCAGCTATTCAGAAGCCTAACCAGGATACTATCTCAACGGTAGGTCGGAACGGCGCAAGTGCTGTATATGGGCAAAACCGCCTCTCCCTGGGAAGTAACAAACTGCAGGTATCTCGACCCCAATAGGGATGGCGTAGTAGGGAAGAGCTCGGGCTCGTGAACGATGGGTAGGGGGTTTGGATCCAGGAGACTGCGTTTGTTTTGGACTTTTGCAAATTCATATTTATCATATGGGTAATCCACCTAGGGGTATTATAGTGTGTTATAGAGCATGTTTACATATAACATATGCTTCAAACTACAAATTAGCTAAAATGTTCACTTCGGTGTGTCACTTATTTTAAGCCTATTTTGTGTGAAGCTGTAGTTATGTAACGATAGATATTTTGTGGCACTAGTTAAAAGTTCCGACTCCACCAACAAGAGTTCGGTCAAAAAAAATTTCGCTGAAACTTTGTCTAGGGGGGTTATTTGGGGTGCTGATCACGAATCTTACATCCGTTTTTCGCTATTCGGTCGGAGGCCACCCATACCGTTAACAAGGGTGGTCCAGGCAGGGTAACCGATTTCGCTGAAACTTCGTGAAGGGGGGTCAGTTGGAGTGCTGATCACGAATTCGACATCCGTTCCTCACGATTCTGCCTCTACCTGCCGTTACCGGTAGAAACTTTAAGAATGTAATCCCGTGCCTCTCTGTATCTAAATTATCCAGCCGAATCGTGAAGAACGGATATCAGATTAGTGATCAGCACCCCAAATGACCCTCTAGAAAGTTTCAGCGAAATCGGTGACCCTGCCTGGATTACCCTTGTTAACGGTATGGGTGGTATGTTATACCTAAACATGCTCTATAACACACTATAATACCCCTAGGTGGATTACCTATATGATAAACATGGATTTTGCAAAAGTGCAAAACAAACGCTGTCTCCGGGATCCAAACCCCGACCCCTCCCTCACGAGCCCGAGCGCTTCCCTACTACGCCACCTGTGCACTGCGCCGAGTCGCGATACAAGCCCTCATCCCGCGCGTGCCCGTCAGCTGTGGAGCACGCGAATCAACAGGGCGCCAACAGGCCACTTCCGTCGCCCCTAACTCTGCGCAGAGTTGTATTGGGGTCGAGATACCTGCAGTTTGTTACTTCCCAGGGAGAGGCGGTTCTGCCCATATACAGCACTTGCGCCGTTCCGACCTACCGTTGAGATAGTATCCTGGTAAGTACGAGGGGGCTGCAGTAACGAAACAAGCATTTAAAGAGATTGAAAATTAAGTGTCAAATTGAATGAATAGGAACTAGAACTCAGATAATTCAACTACGATAATGTTGCAGAGGTCGGCTTGACGCTATAATATGAGGTTTTCTTGTTGGATTGTGGTCTAATACCACGTGGTCATTAACATCCTGTGTGCTTTAGCGTTCGTTCTCTGAAGAATTGAAAGAAACTCAGATCTTGTCATGATGTACAAAATGCTTTCTAGTAAGGTTTCCATAAATCCAATTAACTTTTTTGGTGGCCTACTGACGAGGATCGTTGAAGGAAAGCTTGAGCTTTGCGTCTCGGTTTTACAGTGTCATGGATGAGATCTGACTTCCTGACCTGACCTAGAAATTTCTCAACGAATTCAGATTGTTGTTTGGAATGTAGAAAGACCAGGAAAAACTGTCTGTGCAAGCCTGTTAAAGTCCTTTTGCTTGCTGAACTCTAGCTATATGGTGAAGCGATTTCTCTGTTGACGCTTGAGTAGTTGTCGTTATTATTATTATTCGTAGACAGAAGCTTGCTTGCTTGTTCATTTTGAATTCCTTTTTTCGCTTACGATAGACTGATTTCCCCTTGCTATAAATAAAGTAAAAACATAATGAGTTGACTAAATTACGGACAATGTTCAGGTTTCAGTAGCTATAGCAGCAAAGAAACAAGCATTTCTTGAAAGAAGTATATATGAATAGCATTTAAATAGTCAAGCAGACAAAGCGATACGACGATAAGTGTACGACGCAATTTCAAAATTTAACATATCAGAGGGTCTTCTTTTCTTGAATTTTTTTGAGTTTCAAGTTTTTATGCTTACCACACAGATGGATATAGGATATAAACAAAAAAATAAGAACATTTTGACCAATCGAACGGTCTAGGCGCATTATTTTAAAGATACCTCGCGTAGTTCTATGCTCTATGCCCAAGTATGTAACGTGCGTATTTCTCAACGTTCCTGGCTTCAAAAAGGGCTTGCCAGATAACTATCCATAAGCGTTAGTTTGTGAACAAGGTTCTGTCAATCTATGGCCTTCTTAATATAAAAGCGCGCTAAACATCGATGGCTTTAATTTTCTGCGCTTCAATGAAAGTAAAAACTTGCTCTCATGGTTGCTTTCTCGAAGAAACCTCTTATGTTTATAGAACATTTGAGCGTTAACGTTCTGTAACATTATTGGGTCGTTGCATATGTGGCCGGTTACGACTGAGAATTTTGGTGGATCATGACTTTGTTTGTAAGCAATTTTGCATTTATTGTGCCAATTGCAGTTGATGGTATAGTTGGTGACAAAGTTATGCATATTTCTTGGCTTGGCCTAGTTCTTGGCTTGATGTAGTTCTTGGCGTGGATAAGAGATCTACACCACATAACCATAGTTGTTGAGGAGATGTGACGCAAAGCTCATGGTTTGTGATAAGAGATCCATATAATATAACAATTGTTGATGATATGATATGGCGAATAGTTCTTGTCTTGAGATAAGGATCTAATCATCATCACCACCTATATATAAAAGAGTTTATCTGTTCAGTGATCTTATCTAAGTGGGATGCGCCGCATCATCTTCAGCGCGTGCAAAATTTGCTATTGAAGGTGGGATGTTGCTGCAGCTGAGGAAGCGTAGCCCTTCACTGCTTAACACAACGGCACCTACGCGCGTTTCTGAGCGTCCAGATTTAGAAGCTGACTTCGTGCCATTAGCATGAGAAGACCATTGAAGAAGTAAGAGTAGAAGGGGGGACTTCAGGGTGGAGAACCGACAGCGATCAGGGGGGAGCGACCTGGGGGCCGCATCGGGATGGAGGAAGGGTCCCGATGCGGGTCGATAGGGGAACCAATGAAGCAGGCCGGGAGGTGGCACCAAGAAGGGTTTAGGTAATAAGGAGGGACCAATATGGAGTTCCAATTAGGGAGGGAGCAGTAAGGAGGATCAGGAAGGGATTCATTACCAGTAAGTGGGAACGGATTAAGAGGACGTGACGCCGATGTCGCGCAATGAGCGTTCACTCGCCGTCGTCGTGTCGTGAGCGTGGGAGGGCTACTTAATTGGGGTAGAGTAGTGAAGATGATCCCGAGAGGGGAGGAATCTACCTGGAAAAAGGACCTGGAAGCGAGACCAAGACGAGGAACCAACAAGAAGGGAGCTGTAAGGAAATTTATACGGAGATCAAGGAATCTGCCTTATGCATAGGCTCTTCATTCTCGACACAGCGACGACTGCGCGTACTTCTGAGCTTCTGGATTCGGAAGATCGGCCCCCTACGTTGCGCAACAAGCGTCCTGATTCTGAATACGTGCCACCGATGTCTGCCGTGAGCATGGGAAGACCATTAAGGGAGTGGTGGAGAAGGGCAGTAAAGGGGACCTCTAGTGTGGACCAGGAGAGCGACCAGGAAGGAAAGGAACAACCTGGGGGAGGGACCAGGACGGGATAACCAGCAAGAAGAGACCAGTGGAGGGTCAATAGTGGAAACAAAGCAGTAGGCCAGAAGTTGAGACCACGAAGGTGCGGGACTAAAGAAGAGGAGGGAAGGCCAGTAAAGGAGGACCAGCAGTTAGATCCTGTGAGAAGAAACGAGTGAGGGAGAACCTGGCTTCGAAAGACATGTCAACGATATCTGGAAACGCTAGCTGTTGAGCATGAGAGCGGTTGCGGAGGGGCAACCTGAGGGAGAGAAGTACTGCGCAACACAAACCAATGACGTTACTGGAAAGTCCGGAGAGAATGTCTATGATGAAGGTATCGAAGTGGTGAACGGCGTGATGCCGATAAAGTACGCACCAGGTCCTGGATATTAGCGAATTTTATCCTTTACAAAAACTACTTTCGATAGGTCAGTGACGCTGCAAACTCGCGCGAAGCTCGCAAATGCGAGACAAGCCGTTAGGCGTGTCGGAGCACTTGTATTATATTAGGTTGGCAACTAATTTCGTGGACTCTCAAGCGCCTTCAACAAAAGTGCTCATAAACAAATAACAAATAACAGTTTTCAACCAAAGTAAGATCTGTTGGAACGTGGGACTGCTTCCCATTTACCAGCTACCTGGCCCTTCCCACAGCTGTAGAATTCTTGTGCTTTTGCAGCCAAGAATTCTTGGAGGTGCATTTTGACATGGTCCACATTAATAAGTCGTCCTCCAACCAAGAAGTGCTGCAGCGTGCTGTAAAGGTGCTAGTCATTTGGCGCACGGCCTGTGCTGTAAGGTGGGTGAGTTAGACGCTCCCAGCTAAGGTCTTCGATTTTTTGAAGCTCCCGATTCGTAACGTGTGTTCTGGCGTTATCTTGCTGATAAATAATTCCGCTCCTGAAAATCTGTCTGAACCGATTCCAGCGGAGTTCAGCCAGCGCGCGGCCAGGTTGAGAAGAGTAGATTACAGGATTAATGCTGGAACCGTTCTTGATGAGCTCGCAGAAGATAATACCTTCTTGACACCACCAAACGGAGGGAACGTAGCGAACCGTATGCCTCAAAAAATAGAAGACCTTGACTGGAAGCGTCAAACTCATCCACTTTACAGCACAGACCTTGCGCCGAGTGACTACCACATTTTTAGTTCGGTGCAGTACTTCTTGGTTGGAAGACGATTTAATAATGTGGACCGGGTCAAAATGCACCTCCAAAGATTCTTGGCCTTAAAAGCACAATAACTCTATGGCCGTGGGATAGACCAGCTACCTGATATATGAGAAGCACTTCTGCGTTCTGAGGAATCTTATTTTAATTAAAGATTGTCATTAGTTATTTGTTAATAAAGAGTTTTGCTGAAGATTCTTGAGAGTCCACGAAATTAGTTGCCAACCTAATATATCCTACTATATATAAAGCAGCAAGCGTGTGTGTGTGGGCGTGCGTGTGTCACACTGTCCGTCCGTCACACTTGTGATGGGGCGCGGCAGCCGAACACGTCGGCAACCGTGCATGGCGAGCCGCAGACGTGCCGAACACGTCGGCAACCATGCATGGCGAGCCGCAGACGTGCCGAACACGTCGACAACCGTGCATGGCGAGCCGTAGACGTGCCGAACACGTCGGCAACCGTGCATGGCGAGCCGTAGACGTGCCGAACACGTCGGCAACCGTGCATGGCGAGCCGCAGACGTGCCGATCATGTCGGCGGCACGAAACTTCGGCCCTGGGGGTAATCGAGGTCGCTGAACACGAATCTGAAGTCGACCAATCGATACCGATCGATATTATCGTTTTTTGTGGATGACGTTCAAGCGGCACGAAACTTCGGCCCTGGGGGTAATCGAGGTCGTTGAAGACGAATCTGAAGTCGGATCAATTGATATCGATCGATATTATCGATTTTTTGAATATGGCGCTCAAGTGGCGCGAAACTTCGGCCCTGGGGTAATCGAGGCCGTTGAACACGAATCTGACGCCGGATCAATCGATCCATCTCGATTAACATAAAGGTCAGAAGGCCTAGGGAAGAATAGGAAACCCGTAGCGGCCATGGCGTCCTATTCTCGGGGTTTGGGGGCGAAGCCCCCAACCAGTCGTAGGCGGCCGCTAGGCCGACGTACGACTGGTTTATGTATAAAGTGCCGATCTTCATCCATTCGAACATGGAGATATACTAGAAGCCGTGCAGCCAAGCCTCTATGTTATGATTACAGTAACGAGCACTTAGATATAACAATATGATATAACGAAATTCTTAAATTATAGTTGTGAAGCCATGCGACTTAGGAATTGTTGATAAAATGACAGTGGGTGTGAAGAAGATTGCTATGCTAACTAGAAAAGTCAATCTTAATATCAGAGGGAGATGAGTCTGGAATGCATGGTAGTTTTTGTGCATTAAAAGGTCTATTTCTGTATTGTTTGAACTGTTCCATAGATTTACGCTTCTTACGAGGAACGAGTTTTTGTACTGAGTCTATTAGGTTTATCAGGTCTTATCCGATATGGATATCCTCTACTGATGCCAATTGTTCGAGAATTTCAAACAGATGAGAGATACTAGGACTTATCTTGTTAGTAGTTGATTTGTATATTGTTGCAAGATCCGTAATTGTTCTCCTGAATTATAAAGAACAAGTGCCCCAACACGCCTAACGGCGGGTCTCGCACCTGCGCGCTTAGAGCGACTTTGCGGCATCACTGACCTATGGAAAGTAGGTTTTGTAAAACATGAACGTCTAGGATCTGGTGCGTATTTTATCAGCATCAATCCGTTCACCACTTCGGTACCTTCATCATCGACATTCTCTCCCGACCGGCCATTAAGGTCATTGGTTTGTACTGCCCAGTAAATTGCCAGTCCGCCTTTACTGGTCTTCCCTCCCCCTTTTTAGTTCCTACCTTCCTGGTCCCAATTAACTCCTGGCCCATCTTTATGCATCCGCTATTGACCCCTACTGGATTCTTCTTGCTAGTTCCCCGTCCTGGCCCCGCCTCCAGGTTTTTCCTTTCCTTCCTGGTCGCTCTCCTGGTCCACCCTAGAAATCCACCTTATTGCCCTTCTCCACCACCACCTTAGTGGTCCTTCCATGCTCACTGCAAACGTCTGTGACACGTATTCAGAATCAGGACGCTTGTTGAGCGACGTAGGAGACCCGTCTTCTAGATCCAGAAGCTCACAATCAGAAGACTCGTCTTCCGGATCCAGAAGCTTAGAAGCGTGTCGCCGCTGTGTCGAGAATGAAGAGGCTATGAATATGGCAGATTCTTTGTTCTCTGTATGAATTCCCTTACGGCTCTTTCCTTGTTCGTTCTCCGTCGTGGTCCCGCCTTCAGGTTCCTTCTTCCAGGTAGGTCCCTCCCCTCCCCCCCCCTCGGAAATTTCCTTACTACTCTACCCCAATTATGTAGCCCTCCCGCGCTCCCGACACGACAACGGCGAGTAAATGGTCATTGCGTGACATCGGTGTCGCATCTTCTAAATCCGGTCTCCCTTACCGGTAATAGACCCTCTTGCTGATTCTCTTTACTGCTCCCCCTTATTGGAAACTCTCATATGGTCCCTCGTTATTGCCTAAATCCTTCCTGGTGCCACCTCCTGGCCTGCTTCATAATTCGACCCCTCCCCCCCCCCCCCATCCCGATGCCACTTCCAGGTCGCTCCTTCCTGATCGCTGCCGGTTTCCACCCTCGAAGTACCCTTCTACTCTTACCCCTTTACTCGTCTTTTCTAATGGCACGAAGTCGCTTTCTGAATCTGGACGCTCAGAAACGTGGGTGCTGTTGTGTTAAGCAGTAAAGGGCTGCGCTTCCCGTGCTGCAGCAGCATCCTACGTTCAATAGCAAATTTTGCCCTCGCTGTAGATGATGAGGCGTGTCTCGCTCAGGTTAGATCGCTCGACCGCCTCCGCTGTGGATGATGCGCTGTATCTCACTTAGGTTAGATCACTCGACCGCCCCCGCTGTAGATGATGCGCCGCATCTCATTTAGGTTAGATCACTCAAACGTCATTGACCGCTAACTCAATTATATAGTGGTAGATAGATAGATAGATAGATAGATGATAGAATGGAGCCGAGCTGAAAGCTTTTCAGGAAGATCCAAACTGTGCTGCTATCCTTACATGGTGCAACTGCGTGAAACGATTTTACTTAGTTTACTATTTTACTTACTTACTTTACTTATTTTATTTAGAACAGCTCCAAAAAACATTTCTTTCCTGTCGTTTTGTGTCACAACAGTTTAGATAATGCATTGATGTTCAAAGCTCTCGCACTCTTTTTAGGATAAGCATAGTAGACCGCAGAATGCCAACAATGGACTACAACTACCGAGATATTGTGCCAATCCATGGACATGGACAAGACGAGATATTGATACGGGAGAAGTTCGTAATTAATTCTACAGTTTCTATACGGTCGTTTCAATCTGTAATATGTACAGAGGCCAGTGTGCCTAAAGTTAGGAAGCATACGGGTTTTAAACCGTATAAGGCGCAGTGATATGACGACCGGGTGGGACCTGTCAGTGATAGTGCTAGGGTATTTTGTAGTTTTTGATTTACACAGATGCCTTCAAAAAATTCGAAAACCACTAGGGCTTCCCACACCGTCCCTTATAAGACGCAATAGGCCATTTTGGAAATTATTGACTTTTCTTCTGTAAGGTGAAGCTGACGGAATCAGGAAGACGTATGTAGGAGATTCTTCATAGTCGTTTTAGTTAATTACAAAATGAAATTCCACTAAAAAAAGTATGTTTTCTAAGAAAGCCAACTTAGCACAATATCACTGCCCTAACTATTAGGCTGGCCGAAAAGCTTTGAAACAAAACTCAGAATTCTCTGGAAAAAATTCAAAAATCCTGGTTCAGTCGAGATTGTGTAGAAGGTTTCTGGGATCTATCCTAGTCCGAGGGCCACATAACTAAAAGGTATTATATGTAACAAATCCACTTGAGACTTACCGAGCGGCTCCTACAGAACAACATGAGACCTAAACAAAAAAGTCATGAAGAAAAAAAAAACGAAAAAACTACATTTGTTGCGGTTGTAAGCAGGCAAAGTTGTGTGCCCTCCTCACGATGTTAGATCCTGGTTATAACATGTCAGGCGGCGGTGAGCACGCGGCATGCGGCTTCATGCACCTTCCCCACCATGTTAGATCCTGGTTAAAACATATCAGCCGGCGGCCAGCACGCGGCATGCCTCCATTCCGTGCTCTTTGCCCGCCGAGACGATTGTAAACCGCGGCGATTTTTTTGATTGTTTGCTCGTTTTCGGTTTCTTTTAGGTTCCAGCTCGTTCTCTAGGAGCTGGTCGGTAAGTTCAAATTCATTTTGTTGCCTACTTTTTAGTGGGGTGCCCCCCCGGACTAGGATAGATCCGGTTTCTGCTTTCGCTTTATGAGTATATGTATAAGGGCTCGCGCGCGATGACATGTCGAACATGGTTAGCCAACAACAGCTTGAGTAGTCGTATTCTACGAATGGTGCCGAGGCTCCAACGCAGGCACAACGGGCTCTTATATCACCGATGCATTTGGGGAAGGGACTGTGCCCGCACCACCGTGCATCGTTGGTTCACTCGCTTTGCTTCAGGAGATATGAACCTTGAAGACGGATAGCGCAGTGGACGACCTTCTGCTATGGATGACGATGGATCGCAGCTCGCTGTCAAATCCAATCCAGGAGCAACTACGCGGGAACTGGCAACAATCCTCGGCTCCACCAGCTGCATCTCCACGATCTCGGCCATCGAAAGTTTTGACAAGACGGATCCCTCATAGGCCGACCGAGGCACATAAGCAAGTGCGAATGAACTTATGCCAGTCACTCCTCGCGCAGCCGCATCAAAAGGAATTTTTGAGGATCTAGTGACTGGAGATGATAGCAGGATAGTCTGCGGAACAGCGCACGTCATGCCGTCTGGCTCCCACGCGATGCAGCAGAACCACCAGTTCGGCCGAAGCAGACCCACATCAACACAGACATTTACTGTGCGTTTGGTGGGATGCGAAAGGGCCAATCTACCATGAGCTGCTTGCTGCTGGCAAGACGGTCACCACTTCCATACATTAATCAGCTTCGAAAATTGATCAATGCAATTCGAGAAAAAAGGCGAAAAGATCAAGCCTCCACCTATTGCACGACAATTGCGCCCACACGTTTGCATCGACAACCTGTGAGAAGATAGCTGAACTTGGCGGCGGAGAGTCGTTGCTTTCAGAAAGGGGTGGGGCGAGGGGCGCGGCGAGGACAAGATGTCCGGGTCCCTGCCTTCTCATGGAGGAATCGCATTTGTAATCACTTTCCTTGGCCCTGCAGCTCTATCCTGAACTGATTTCGTTCTTGAGACAAGAGCCAGAATCTTGTTCACCACATTTGGAGGAAAAGAGTTTTCAGCGCGCCAAGGCTTTGTTCGGGTCCCGCCACATTGCCCAGTACCAAGGCGTCGTCCGCATTTTCCGACAAGTACAGCAACATCTTAGTGAGATATGTCATGACAAAAACGCGACCATCCACTAGAAAGTTCTTCAATACAAGGAAAATTGTTTGATCCTTGGAAAAGAGAACGGTGAGCCGGTTTTCCGCACAATTATGGAAAAGCCTTCAATGTAGAACTCCTGACCGGAATCACCCACTCGGACGTTCGGGCTCGACGAGCCGAACCGAGTAGCAACACGAGCCACGCGGTCGGGTGGCTCGAGTTGCTTTTGGGGGGAACAGCTGTTGCTACCCGGGAGAAGACGGTCAACAGAGGGGCGGCTCCTGTTGCTATTGTGTTGCCGCTCGGTTGCTACTGTGTTGACGTTTGGTTGCTATTATGTTGCCGCTTGGTTGCTATTGTGTTGCCGTTCGGTTGCTATTGTGTCGCCATCCGGTTGCTATTGTGTTGCCGCTCGGTTGCTAGACTATATATATATACACATATATATCCTGCCTATATATATATATATATATATATATGGGCAGGATAAAGAATTAGGAAACCCTTATAATTACAAAATTTATAATATAACAATTTATTTATAAATTGGTACATGTAAAGTGACAGTAACAGTGGTATAGCATAAGTGACATCAGAGAATGCTTAATAATTCATACACATTCATAAAGTGAGATTAGAGCATAAAGCATACAATGTGATAAATGAGAATGTCGTCTATTCGTTGTGGTCATCGTCCTCGTTATCGTCATCACCATATAGCTGAGACGAGCTTCTTCGGTGCTGGCCAGCGTGAACGATTTTCACCTTCTAGAAAAAGAAATGTTTAACGCTTTCCTAAGCAAATAGAGAAAAGCAGACGAACCGGGCGTGGAACCAAGTTTCCCTTCTCGTCTTTGACATACTTCCTGATGTCGTTTCTAAAAAGATGAATTCGATCTAGCTGATTAAGAGGTGAGACAAAGCTATTATAGTTGCAGACAACTTACAATGCACGCTGGTGCCTCCAGCGCCTCCTCGCCAGTTTGCGTTCTGCCAGCGCAGCCGCCCTCTCATCGTCCGTGTCGCCCAACATGTTCCAATAGCTGAATTGAACTCCGACGTTTAGGACTTTGTCATACCATCGCTCACCTCGAGCGACGCCCAATGATATGCACCCATATCGATTCCATCGCGCCTCCCGATCGATATGGGAGCTTATCATTAGGCGTCGCTCGGGGTGAGCGATGGTATGACAAAGGCCTTAGTGGCCTAGCGGCCGGCACCCATCTACTTAGATTCTTCGCCCCAAGCCCCGAGGACAGAACACCCCGACCGTCTTCTTTGGTCCCTCTTTATTGTTTCCTCGTTCACTTGTCCCCTCCTCCCCCCCTTACTGGTTCCCCTTCACTGGTCCTTCTTTATTGGTCCCCCTTCACTGATCGTCCCTTGACTTCTGAATCTAAGGTCTGTGGCAGGTCTTTGAAATCCCGAGGCACGTTGGACGACGCCTTCAGAGTCCCGATGCACTTGGACGCCTTCGGCACGTCTTCTAAATCCGCATACTGGACATCTGCGTCAAGTCTTCTGAATTCCTACGCTCGGCGCATATCCCGTTCATACTCTTACGCGTGGCCCGCTCAAAATATTGTAAACCTGGGTGACCCGCTGTTGAGGCTATACATTGGCCCGCAGTCGCAGATGGTAAAGTTCAAAGAAAAACCGGCTGCCATACGCCGCCCTGTCGAAGAAGACTCTTGGCTTTGTGCCACACTCCAAGTAACTGACAAGGTGGCCCACGGATTAACAGAATTGTATATATAAAGATCATAATTGTTCTCGTTCCAATTTTCGCTGAATACTTTACCTATAGGGCCGAATGTACGTTTAAATGTTTGCCGCCAGCACGGCAACCACAGACGCCAATGCGTCGCAAAATCATTCTAAATTGTCCTTTAGCGCAAGTCTAGAAAGGGGAGTCCATATACTTTCCCCTAGCTGGTACCTCTGCGCTAACAGCGAACTTCCTAGGTGCCCTACAGTTACAACGCGTGCGTAAAGGTGCTCAATTTCTTCATTTTAAACGTCTTTGTACACATTAGACGAAGGAGGAGGATGATACCGGCACTCTAGACTTGAGAATGTGCTTAACGTTTTACAAACATTTTCCCAATGTTGGCAAACGATTATATTCTTTATGATTACAGTGGAAAGAATGCTATGCAAGTATACTTTGCGTGTGATCTCCAGTCTAAAAGTTGATAGAGTTGATAGAGGGAACCTCGGCAGTACTATGGAGTATAGCTCGCGTGACTCCTGATTGTTAATTATCTCCTACCTCATCATTTATCAAAATCTTCTGTTTCGTGATATTACTGTTTCGACCGTATATTCACAACAAACGCCTCAGGTTGAAGCCTATTTAGAAGGAGTGAGGTCACTTTCCTCCTCCTTCATAACGCCAACAGAGTTCGTGCAAAAAAAAAACAAAAAAAAACTCTCAAACGAAACCGTTAAGCATAGTTGCGTAATCATTATAACTTCGAAAAGACACGAGTACTCACGAGGAGCGTCGAGTTTCTGACACCTAACATTACGCTCGCGAATGGGTGGGTGAGGCATGTATGTTCCAGATGGGCCTCAGAAATGGCTTAGATCACCACAGGGGCAGAATACACCATAACTGCATAAAATTCCTAATTTCATGCAACACAAAATGTCGCAGGATTGCTTCACATGATGACGCTTCTGGGTCGCATAGGGTCGGGAAATCTTGTGTACAGTTCATATTGGGTGAGGAAACCTTTGTGAAACTGTATTGCTGCAGTAGGCAACTCTGTCGTTTTGTCCAAACCAGTCAGACACTCCTGTACACAACACCCTCAGCCTATGCAACGTGAAGTTTCACTGGTTTGCCTCACCCAACACGAACCGCTCCGGATCTTGTCCAAGTGGAAATGTTGAATCGACGCGATTGAAGCCATGCTGCTGGCACTCACCTTCACGCTGATTGTACTGCTCCTCGCTTATAGTGAACTTCTCAACCATGCTGTCATCCTGAAGCTCTGCATTCCCTCCAGATGTGTCGACAGCATGTAACCGCATGCCTCAAACTCTCCGGGTAAACGCTATATCGAAGCGGACCACCATCACCATTGCTTACCATCCCTGACACCAAGCTACTTTAGGCTCTTCGATCCGTCCGTCAATGAAGACACAAACTCCCTCAGCGTTGTGTAGCTCGATGTTGATTGTCTCGGCGACGGCTCCAACGACCAGCTCCAGTTTCTTCTGCAAAACACACCATGATCGATATTGGAACCCCACACTTGTTACCAAGCAACCGATCAACATCCTACATCAAGCGCAAACGAAACTCGCGCGAGACACCGATTGCGAAACTCTGGCAATATGCCAGCTTTTCGGCTGCACAAACTGGGTCCCGCCACGAACGCATATACTAGTCACTGCGCCTGGATAGCAACACATGTTCCGATCCTCCAACAGAATAGCAACACCTGTTTCTGTTGGCAACCGCTGTTGCTATTCTGTTGAAGGGGGCGTGGCTGGGCGGAGACTGTTCGGCTCGTCGAACCCGAATGTTCGAGCATAGCCTCTAGTTGAGGAGAAAACTTAAAGAATTGTGGTGGAAATTGAAAGAATCTAGAGATCTAGAAAGAAGTGCGACGTTCTCCTTTCCTCAACTGCCGCCATAACCGAACCGACTGGAAAATGACTTCAGAGTTCCCCGTGATGCGCTTCCCAGTCGTCTCCTCTCAGGTGTTAGGTTTTTGGACGACGTCACGCCAACTAAACGACGGATTACATGTGAACTGGTCCCCGAAAAGTTCCGTCCCGCGCGAGCGGCGAGAGTCAGACGAGCAGAGTGAGTCTCCAGATTGGGCTAGGGAAGGGACTCCGGGGTGTGGCGAACAGGGAGGCGTGGAGTGCACGAGACGACACGACGAAAAACCGCGCGCCGCCTCGGCACTATGCCAAGCGGACCAGTTCTCCGGCAACGCTAACGACGGTTTCGCGGGCAGCAATCTTGTCCAAATAGGGCGACGCAGGCAGGGCGGGAAGTGGGCGGCGGGCAGCATGGTGTACCGAACGACGCCCTCCGAACTTGGTTGGCTCCAGGTAGCCCATCCACCGTATTCGACGGATATTGCGCCATCGAACCACCATCTGCTTGGACCGGTAAGGCATCATTTGAGAGGAAAAAGGTATGATGACCTCGAAATGGCAGGCGACAATTTCTTTAGGTCGCAATCCGTTGACTTCTGGGCAAAAGGAATCAGCGATTTGCCGAACAGATGGGAGGAGGTTATATCGCTCTGTGGTAAATACATTGTTGATCCCTACTTTGCATCTAGAAAACTATGGTCGAAAAATTTCTGTTTCAAGACTTTTCGGCATGTTTAATAAGTATAGACAGTAGGAAACTGCTGCATAAATCAATGTTCACCTGTGCTAGACGGTCGCGACAGACATTAGGTTCTCTTTTTCCCTCGTATTCGACGTAGTCGTTTTTTGTGGGTATCGAGGTTTTCCAAGCCAGTCTGTAGCCCGTCTAAACTGTGCAAAAAGATATTCCGTGAAGAACAACTGATGGAGATGAAATGTCCTTCAGTGCTCATCTGTGCTGGACGGTCCCGACAGACATGAGGTTTTCTTTCTCATTCATATTCGACGTACTCGTTTTTGGGGGTATCGAGGTTTTCGAAACCAATCTGTGACCCGTCCTAACTGTGCAAAAAGGTATTCTGTGAAGAAACAACTCTGTGGAGATGGAATGTCCCCTTATAGGTGTAGTTTGCAGGAGAGACTCTGACTGGAATCCTGGTCCAGTTCGGAGGAATCGCTTCTCTGCTGTTCTTACAGTCATGGTCATCCATAACTTGTTCTGCCTTGGCATAATCGCCGCCTTCTTCTACTGGTATCGAAGGTTTATCGATGAAGAGCAGGAGCGATTTCTGGGTTTTGACGGGGTGAGTACTCAAACTAGTACATTCGGTCTCAACGAGAAGGACAGTCCTATCGTTGAGGCTAATGTAGTACTTGATTTTGATTAGTAAGGATCTCGACGAGTATGAGAGCTCTACTTTAAGCTGAAGAGACCCAAAATCACTTCCAAAGTTCAAGCAAAAACGTTCCGACTAACTGAATAATATATCCATTAGCTCCATATTCTCCATAGCTCCATATACAGCTAGGTTCAGTTATTGTGAAGACAGAAGCAGTCTTCAAAGACACATCAGAAGAAACAGGAACACATTTCTCATGGAAACCCTCGTCTGCTGAAAACATTGTTCTGTGTGTAAAAAGTTGTAATAGGGCTTCGGTAGAATGGATACAATAGTTCGTATTCATTAGCAGTCGTATTCATTCAAAAGTATTGTATGCAAAGATATAAATGTATTGAGAAAAGAGGTTTCTAAAAAACATGAGCTAGTTTTTCCTGGGTTATCTACTGCATGGCTCCATCTCTTCCACACAAATTTCGGCACTATTGTACTTTCACAACTCCACGGATCGAGGAGAGGTCGAAGAATTTTTTTTTTCGCGCAAACCTCGTCTAGGGGGATTATTTGGGGTGCTGATCGCGAATCTGGCATCCGTTTTTCGTTTTACGGTGGAGTACGGTAGGCTACGGTAGGTACGGCTGATTAATCGGTGACCATGATCTTGGCGGCCTCAGTCACCCGCACCTACCGTAACCTACCGTACTCCAACGTGAAACGAAAAACGGATGTCATATTCGTGATCAGTACCCCAAATAACCCCCTAGCCGAAGTTCGGGCAAAAACCGGTGACCATGACCTTGGCAGCCTTAGCCACCCGCACCTACCGTAACCTACCGTAATCGGCCGTCATTTTGAAAACGGATCACAGATTCGTGATCAGCACCCCAAATAACCCCCCTAGCCAAAGTTTGGGCGAAATTTTTTTTCGACCTCTCCTCGACCCTTAGAGTTGTGAAAGTACAATAGTGCCCAATACTCCTAAGCAAAAATAAAACCCGTTGTTTGTGCGCTTCTGCTAGAATACGAACGTTGGTCTCTCCGCGATAGGCCCTACTATATCCCAGATCTGTTGCGGGCCTTTTGGGCTCAAGGACATCTGGTTCACCTCTTCCTGCTGGAGCTTTCTCAAAATTGTGAATGATGTTATTAAGAATCAATCGACAGACCCTCAAGCTACGAATGCTGCACCGGCTGCACCAGCTTCACCGGCTACATCGTCCTCGCCCGCACCCTCACCTGCTCAGCCAGCTGCACCTGCACCACCTCCAGATCCGCAAGCAGCTCCTGTACCACCTCCAGATCCGCAAGCAGCACTCCTAGCAGGCGATCAAGGAGGCCCGGCATACGCTTTGTGAAATCATTCAATACAGCATCCTCCAGATCTGCCTAGATCAGTGATGATACAATTGTTAGCCTACCGTTCAGCCCTAGTGCGTGAGAAACAGGCTAAGCATTGTACTCTATCTGATGTGTTCACACTACTTTTGTTACCCCATTATAAAAACGCTTTTCTAGTCTCTCTGTGTAGCCAAATTAACTCTTCAGTTGTATATTTCGCTTGATACAGTGATAATAAAGATTTGTCTTAACCATTCATCGTTGATAACAAACAGCTTCGGAATACAATTATTTATGATGAAGTCGATAGTTTTTCGAGAATATTGAAGATGAAAATATTGAAAATCGTTCTCAGCTGTGATTAATACATGTGCGGCTGAGCGGCTTGGCACCCTGAACGATCTGCATCTCGATCTCGATCTTTTCGCAATAAAAAGGTATTGTATCGGGTCTCCTCGCCAGCAGTTCAAAACCGATTTGCTCATCGCTCAGCAATGAAAAGAGCTATTAGTATTGATGTCTTGTGTCGCACGAGGTTTGCAGATGGATCCTTATTAGCGGCCGTTTCGGCTTTTCTTCGCCTTCAGAGGCCTAAAAGTGGAGCATAGGCTTATGCTCCTACTCCACCTCCTACTCCACCAGTGCCTCAATTACCCTAGTATTTTCGACCCAATGAAAAAGGCGTTAACCATGGTGTCTAAGCGACAAGTTCCGCAGAGTGGCAGAGCATTTATGTAAATAAGAACTTACCTTGTAGAAACCCTGGGATATCGTGGCGGAAGGAGCATGGTCGGTACATGCATAACTCGGCGGTTTCTTTCGTCATTAAATTTAAGAAGCTGTGTTTGACCATCATCGAGGCAAGTAAAAGGCAGAAGTAGAAGCTGAAATATATCGCGCTAGAGGTACATACATTTCATCTGTTGGAAAATCAAAGCTCTTTGACAGCCTTTCTTTTAGGTGCAATAATGTCTAATGAAACAAAATTGTAGAGATATTTACGTAAAATGAATCTCTATCAATAAGCCGATATCCGCGTTGGTATCGCTTTGGTACATAGTGCTGTCGAAAAACGCGCTGGCAGTCGCACGTCCTGGTACGGATCCCACCGACAGCAACCAATTCTTCCATCCTTCTAGAGTCACAGAATTAGTGTCGGAACCCTGGTCGGGAGAGATAAAACTCCCGCATTCCGCATCGAGTGGCCATTGCAAGTCATTGTATGGTCCAGATACGCATTCAAACTACAGCCACGATATCTCGTTGTAGGAGATGAATGCGTGCAGTATTCCAAACAGAGATTGATTATCGCTTTTATTCCTATACCTTTTTCTGAACTCCAATTTTCTCTATGTCTTGGTGGCGATGTCCGTTCCTCCACGTGGTGCCACTGGAAACTGTTCGCTTTTGCGAACCGAGCTGAACACGGACACTCGAATGCAGGCGACAGTCCCTAGTGACAGGCCGGCCTACAAACAGCCCATGTCACATCACATGGTTGATGGTGCTGAATGTTTCACGAGATAATGTTACGGCGTCCGCGGAAGCCGACGCGCACTCGCAAAGCCCGGCGAGTGTGAGAAGTATGCGAGGGTCCCTGATGCGAGGACGGCATTGGGGGAACTGAGCTAGTCCAAAAGTCCCGTCGTTGATGGGCTGCTCCTTTGAGTTGGCAGAGGCACTGGAGCGAAGGAAGATTGATTGTGTGCGGTGCAGGAGACAAGGTGGTCTTGTAACAAGTCAAGGAACATAGGTCGAGGCTAAAAAGCCGTTCTGTGTGGCAGCCCCAGGAATACCAGCGTTGTTGGCATATTCGTCTCCGAACGGTTCCGAGACGCGATTGCAAGCGTGGAACGTTTCAATGTCCGCTTGATGAAGGTCGTAAGCGCTGCAGAACGGCGGCGGTATCGTCTTTTCTCTGCATACAATATCGCTCGCGCCGCACGGTCAAAAGTGGGCGAAAAAACGCCAACATAGCGTCGCAAAGCGTCGCACGCTCATAACTCCTTCAGATTTAGGTTTCTTGAGTAAAGGTTGGTACCATTCGATTCGCCTCTTTGAGATCTACACAAAAATGTGTAAAACTTTACCGGAACACCCGTATTTTCGCCGTGGGTGGTCCAAAATTGGCTGGACGGGCGATTAGAGCAGCTTATTTCCCAGGATATGCGTGCTTTCGGAGTATCTCCAAGATGGCGTACGTCGCCAGTGCTCTGTCATGCCAGGAATGCCCCAAGAGTGCGCCGTGCACAATGCACACAGAACCTAACCTATCAATCGAGTGGGCGAGCGCATGTCCCCTGCGCTTCTATCTTCTCTCACTGGGAACTGCGACGTTTTCAAGACTATTTCAAGCCGTTTGGAGAATGTTAGCCATCTCACTCAGGATTAGCTCCAATCTACGTTGTCGTAGTTGGTGAATTTTCTTCCGGTCTAATGGTGCTTCAGCGGGCGGAACAAGTGGTAGTCCGAGGGGGAGAGGTCCGGGGAATACGACGGATGGGCAACCGTCTCCCAGACGAGCGTCGCCAACTTCTGCTGGGTCTCCTTCGCCACGTGGGGGCGCGCGTTGTCGTGCAGCAGGTGGACCGAGGCCCGTCGGGGACGCTTTTCTCGGATGGCGGCGGCTAATTTCTCGAGCTGATCGGTGTAGATGGAGGGGGTGAACGTCCTGCCTTGCGGGAGCAGCTCGAAATACAACATGCCCTTGGCGTCCCACCAACAGCAGGGCATGATCTTCAGCGGGTGTTCCCTGTCCTCGAGGCTCGTGTCGCCGCTCTCGAAACGATTGAACCAGCGCCTGACTGTGCGTTGGGACACTGCATCCTCCTTGCATGCTCTGCAGATGTTGGCGACCGCGGTGCCCGTGTCGTTGCCCAGCAGCCACTGGTAGTACACGAACGTACGAATTCGACCTTGGTCCATTTCAGCTTGTACTGGTAGCTAGACGCGGCGACTGCGCCTTATATACCCCTAGCGTGGAACTCTGGAGAACCTTCTAGAAGGTTTTTACACTTGCCTGATGTTATAACACTTCTAAGGATAATTATAGAATTTTGAAAATTTTCGGACAGGAATTATTGGACAGCCTGGTAAACTACAGTGGAAACTCCAATGGGTAGTATCGACGCTCAACAAAATTATGGCACAGAAATTTAAGCAACAGCGTTCTCAATTTGCCGAGCGCGTTTAGCGCTTCGTACACAACTACACAAACTACAGCCTACCCTGTCATTCTAAACATTCTTTGCATTCACCTGCAGTTGTCATCTACGAGCTTCAGAATCATGCTCACCAAAGCTGTCGTCCTACATCAGAGCTCTTAGCGTTCTCTTGGCCTTCCAGTCCATTACTCTCGGAAACGTCTTTGTCATGGAAGCGTACTGCTTGACCACCCGCTCAATTTTTGCGATATGGTCCAGGCGTCGCGACAGATCCCCTATTTATCACTACATAATCGAGCTCCTCCTAGCTAATGATGGAGTGCTAGCGCAGTTGGAGGAAGCGACGGCTGTCGTGTGCACCTGATTCCAGGTTCTTATTTCAAATTTCCTGCTTAGGGACAACCAAGCTTTCACTCTAACCTATTTTTCACAATATGTATTCGTACCACAGGAGAGGCACCTACTCGGCCGATCCTCCGCAGAAAAACCTCAGTTAGTTGCGTGACCCAGGCTGACCATCCCTGGCTCACCATCTTTTGGGTGCCACATAAAATTTCCCTTCCAAAGGAAGGCTTTACTCAATCCTTTTGGGGATGCGCCACGTATTCTACTTCCACGGGATGTCATGTCGTGGACGCGATGTGAATGCGTATTTGGCCATACAGTGACTTGCGGTGGTCAGCCCACGAACAAGCTAGCGCTTCATTCCTCCCGGACAAGTCTGGTAGCAGTTCATCGACCCGGATGATGATGGATGCATTTTTTTCCTTCTGGTAATTTTAAATTGGTTCTCGTTGATAATAAAAGCAGTGGCCTTATAGATTGCCAGAAAACCCTCCTAAGCCCCGAGCAGAAGCATGGAGCGCAAACCAATATTTATTTATTTATTTATTTATTTATTTATTTATTTATTTATTTATTTATGCACAACGTGCGCCATAAAGAACATTGGTGAAGCAAGTGAAGCAAATTATCAGAATGCACTGCAACTTTGGCAGGGCCTAGTGTTCTGCAGCAATTCAAAAGCCTAAGTACATACAAGGAGGCTGCAGTCATAAACAGACGTGTAATGAGATTTAAAAGTGGTGTATAAATTCACTGAAAGGAACTTAAGCAAAAAACTTTATTGAGATTTTGGATGCAGTGATCGGTTTGGCAAACAGTATAATTACGGTGTGATTCCGATGGAGTAAGGAAATCACGTTCGAGCACCTAGGAGTCCGGTCTTAATTCCGGTCATACCATGGCCTTCATTACGCTTCCATTCGAGGTTGCTTCCATAGTAACTGAGATTATCAAACCGAACTTGCGGTATTACATTGAATCAATGTCAAGAATAACGCTATATATATTATATGTATATAAAGAAAACATAAATGTAAGATCATGGATTGTATAGGTTCCTCTGTATTTAAGCTTTGAATAACAACATCGATAATAACATCGATGAATATCTGTTCAGAAAAAAAATTCTAAAGGGTTTTGTGTGTCAGCAGTATTCTTTTCATACAAGACATTGGCATACGAGACTATGCAAGTGCTCGTCTAATGCTGGTAGTCCTGCAACGAAAGCCTTAACCTCTCATGCGCAGAACCATCATACAGGGTGGGCAAAAATTACCCGCACAAAGATATCACAGTGAAGCTTCAACACAAATGCGGATTTGGCAAGGAAACTTAGCGCATAGCTTCTTTATTCACTTACTAATAAAAACATATCAAAGTCATTCGAAGTGGCATCATTTCATACGAAAACAAGTCCTCAGAACTTGCTGAAATGGTTCGCTAACGGCACTCACCGCGCGATCGTTTCTTTTAATGAGAAACTCTTCACCCTGGAACCCACGATGAGTCGTCAAAACGCTCGCGTTCTCTCATAGAATGTTGGAGCTGCTATCCGCGACGGGAAACTGGGCGGTAGAACGGCATTACGGCTTCAGTTGTGCTTTGGAGTGCCATTTTTTCAAGCGGCAAGTCCCCATTAGTTTTTGTCGAATCCGGCGTCTAAATTAACAAGGACGAGTACCAGAACACGATTCTAGAGGACGTGTTGAAGCCCTGGGCCGATGCATGCATGCTTCGGTAATGACAGATGGTGCTTCCTGCAGGACTCTGCGCCTGCACACAAGGCGAGGACAACGCAGCAGTGGTGCAAACGTGAGCTCCCGGATTTTATTGCGCACGAAGACTGGCCTTCGAATTCACCGGATTCGAATGCTCTTGATTTGTCTGTCTCATTTATTAAGAGCAAGGTTTGCTCTACTCGACACGCAAGCTTGGCTTCTCTGAAAGCTTCCCTGACTGAAGCATGGAACAAAATGAGCGACGATTACCTCCGTGTCCCGTGCGATGCGTTCGTTACTCGTCTGAGGACATGTGTTCCTATGAAAGAAGGCCTCTTCGGATGACTTTGATATGTTTTTATTAGTAGGGAAATAAAGAAACTATGTGTTAAGTTTCTTTATGAAATCCGCATTTCTGTTGAAATTACACTGTGATATCTTTGTGCGAGTAATTTTTGCGCACCCTGTAGATACATGTCGTTTGATGTGCTGTTGAAGTAACGGACAGAAGCCTCAAAACTCCAGTTGTCCCATTGTCACCTTAGTCTAGCACCTTTATTCTGACTACACAAGCTTCCGGAATTGACCCCTCATCAAAATGTGGTCCTGAGGGTGGTATTCGCAGTGTAGAACTGCATGGTGAATATCACCCTCGAAATTTCAGGGATATCCGAGGTGTGGAATGCGTTCGCCCCGAGGGGCACGGAAGACTCTGAACCTTGACCTTGCTCTGCTCAGGTAAACAAATCACACGTGCGTTATCCGAGCTGGAGCGGCCAGCATGGGAGGAGCGAATGATGCTCGGACAACAACTGTGCGACTTCGAGTGAGTGAGATGTGGTGTCGGCGGGTGTATGCATTTCGCACCACTACAGCTCGCACGCTAGTCGTCTCGTCAGCTAAGTAATTTGCCCGAGATCTCATGCTGGAGGAGACCAGTTCTCTTCTTTTCGAGTTCGACGACTCTTCCAGCGTTTTAGAGCCTTTACAGCCGTCCTTCAGCGATCTTCGAAACTTTGTAAGAACTAGTAGAGCTTAAGCGTTTCACGCTCTCCTGACAAAAGCCCTACAGAGATTCTATATCCACTGTAAGCTTCTGAAAAGAGTTTCTAGTTCAGCGACTATTCTTGCCACTTTCTTGCTGATTTCCTCCGATTTTGAATTCATTACACAAGCAGAAGGCGATGTTAGGTATTCCAGCAGGGCATGCATCGATATGGTTTAGAGGAAGCCTTTATTTTTATGGTAATTTGTCTTCTGCTGATATAATCGTTCATGGCACTCAGGCGTTGATGAGCCATACTCATTATTATCATGGACATCAAGAAGGGTTCTCTCATGCTGAACATAATTGCTCAAACACTTTCAAATTGGGACCTACACTACCGTCCACTGTTTGTTCATTTATTTCATGACGGATCCCATCAGAAGTCACCTGTATCATCCGTCGTCCCGTTGATCATCGACTTGCTCGAGCGGGCGCCAGCAGCATCTCCATTCGTCCCTGTCGCGTGCCAGAGTGCTCCAATGGATCCTCCTCGCTCGAGGGACACGAAGATCGTCATATCGGTTGTTCAGGGCTTTAGGCAGCCTTTCCGTACTCGTCCTTCTCATCGTTGCAGAGATGGGGGCTCTTTCGGGGTCAAGGAAATGAGGCCCTTTAGTGCTGCTGTGTTTGACTGGAGTTCCATTAGAATTACACCCAAAAAATGGAACACTATGTACAGATCAAATACTAGAGTTTAACGCATACAACCGGGAATCAAACGTCAATATGAGCCGATTACAATCTAGCAGGTGCCTTAAGTAAGACAACGGAATATTATAAAAGTCATCGTTATCACCGATAAATTGCTTCAGCTCCTTAAGATACCTGTAAGTGAGGAATTTAGACCTAACCTGTGACCTTGCAACCGTGGTATATAAACTGAACCTTTTTGTTCTGCTTTTCCTAGAAGCTACTCCAAAAAAAACTCTATCGGATCTAGAGAGAGAGCTTCCTTGTGAGGATTGTGAAGAACACGGTTAAGTCTACCTTATTTCTTCCTTTACAGAGGCTCGGTATCTCAAGAAGCTTTGCCTATTGTAGGCCATTTGGAATATTATCATAGTCATATCCGTAGAATCTCATAAACAGCTTAGCGTATAATTATTCTAAAGACTTCGAGAAGGACGATATCCTCTTTAAGACACGCGTTGAAAATCGCAGGGTCAAACTCCACTATGAGCCTTACATAACACTTGTAGGCACGAAGAAGGGTATGAGGATCATTTTTTTGGAATTTTAAACAGGTTCAACACTGTTCCAAACAATTGGTTTTCAGCTGGTACTTATCGAGTGGGCGCGTGTAGTGCAATCGGAGGAGGCGCCGACTGTTGCTTGCACCCGATACCAGGTTCCTAGTTCGGACTTCCCGCCCAGGCCAACCAAGCCCTCCATCCCACCGGGGTCGGTGAATTGGTACCAGACTTGTCTGGGAAGGATTAAGCGCAGACCTGTTCATCGGCTGGCCACCGCAAGTCATTGTATGGCCAAATACGCATTCAAATCGCCTCCGCGATATCCCGTAGAAGTAGAATGTGGCGCATCCCAGAAGGGATTGAATAACGCCGTCCATTATCCTTTACTTATCGAGTTAGTCTTCATGTTCAGCCTTCAGTGAATCTTTTCAGAAGACTGTAGACTATTGAGACGACTTGTTTATGTAGCTGCCAACAAAGTTTGGTATCGAGGCCAACGTTTCGGCGTCTTCGCCTTCTTCGGAGCTTGGACATCAACCCGAAGCCGGCATCGGTCTTGGTTCCGGCTAAACAAGACATCTCAATCGGTTTTCTCGCCCGCAAAACATATTGGAATTCAATCCCCTATTAAGCCAAACTGTTTCTAACCATATGAGCTGAGCATATCTGAGGCTTATGCAAGACCTATAGCCTGCAAGGTAATGATGTTCATTAACGAGAGTGTTGATATGATTCGTAGGGACTCCTCCACTTCTGGTTTGCATTAAGCATTCGATCCGACGCCGTTTCGGATAATTCGAATCCGTCATTTTTCATAAAGCTTGGTCAGAAGGATTGTGCAAAT
This sequence comes from Heligmosomoides polygyrus bakeri, assembly GCA_947359475.1. Taxonomy (NCBI): domain Eukaryota; kingdom Metazoa; phylum Nematoda; class Chromadorea; order Rhabditida; family Heligmosomidae; genus Heligmosomoides; species Heligmosomoides polygyrus. The sequence goes on from OX375866.1 coordinate 14,033,481, forward strand.
AATTGGACTTTTAAAAAGCAAGGATCTTAGAGAATTTTTACTAGAGGTGGTTTTCATCAGATAGGTTTTTCGGATAATTCGAATATCTGAGTTTGATCAGAAATCTGATGTTCTATCCCATTCGGATATCCAATATGAGATCCGAAGACGAATCAATTACTTGTATCCTCAGAAAATTCGTTCTTGTTAAGGCTAGTCTTCCCTGAATCATTCCAAGATCCGAGGCTTTTCAAAAATGCCATTATTCGCTTAAACCTTTCAACCGGCGTCTGAGGAAAATATGGAATCGAACTATCTGAATCAGCGTCTGATGAAATGTGTAGTTTGCATGGATATCATTTAGTATCGCTGGATGGTTTAAGTATGGTACCATGAAGTGGAACAATGGATGCCTCATACATGATTTTCGTGTTTAATTTATTCACTAGCTGGCGTCATCAGTAAGCTGAAGATCGGCGTGGTACTGATGTCGATGCCTGCCTCATGGGAAGGACTAATTGTGTTGTCTTCGGAATTTTGAGTGGCAGAAGTGTCGATCTTCCTCACTGTCAAGAAGGTGAGGGATCCACTTGAGCAAAAAGGGCGTGGGATCGTCACGTGGTGTGTGACTCTGTTGTCTCGTACGTGCTCGTGCTGCTGTTTGAGTTCACCGTCCAGTCTTTAACACAATTACACGAGGGAATAGGAGTCTAAGGAATCCTAACAGGGCATGCAACGATATAGTCTAAAGGAATCCATTCTCTCTGATATTCTCTGTATCGAGTCGGCTTTACTTTTCGTTTATTTATTTACTATGTAGATTTGATCTGCAACACCAAAGAAAAATGTGTGTAGACGACATTCAGAAAAGACCTGGTCAAGTTCTTTATTTCCATAGAGTAAGGGCGCCGTCAGAAGATCAAGAATGAGGGAAAATCGCCATCGAAATTCGTACCCTCTCGAACGCCCTGTAGTCCCAGTGTAGTCACGATTAAGCTCCTCATCGTGGGTGCATTTACGCATCTTTTGTCAATCGTCACCCTTCCTTGAGAAGGAATCTACATTATCACTCAAATATCTACTGTAGCAGGTCATTGTTTAACTCTAGGAATCCGCTATTATATCAGAGAAGTTCAGCCATGTTATGTAAATGATATGTTTGTGTCATTGGATTCTTTATTCAAGAGAGCCTCTCATCTTAGCTAAGCATCCCGCTTATGTGTCCTCTAGCGATTCATATCCAAAGAGCACAGCCACTCCGCAGTTTTTTTTAAATTGATTCTAGCATTTGCTAGTTCGTCTGCCGGCGAACTAAAATTTCGGCAAGACTGCGACTTTCCAGGACAATGTCGAGATTTTCTAGCTCGAGTTATTCAATCTGAAAGTGAAGTGCTTGCAATAATACCTCATCGTTTTCTGAAAATCTTCAGGTACAGGTTTTAGGCCCTAGTTAAACTAGCAAATCTTCAAAAGCAAATTTTCTGCGACGAGTGGGGCACTGATAATCTTCCCCTTTATGCGTTTCATCGGAAGCAATCTCAAATTCATATTGATTTGAAATTGGACAAGTAATAAAATGCATTTTGCACAAGCTTCCCCCCCCCCCTCACTATCGAAACTGACGTCGACCTTTATCAATTGCTCCTATTTTTCTATAAATCCAGTGCTGCCAGATAACGTTCTGAGACAGGGGAATGTTGTACAACAACTTTTGTTTTCGACATTTCTGATGGTTGTCGCAGCACAATTAAGCCACGTAATAATTATGCTAGAAATATTTTGCTATGGATGAAAAAGGAATAGAGTTGCTAAAATATTTTCAGTCCACCTTCTTAGAAGTAGAGTTAGTTTCTTCCGATAGAATCGCCTTGGATCACGTATTCGAGAGAGTATGAAGCCTCTACAAAAAGGTGCTCAAGAACGTCTTTGTGCGTGTTTGAGCTTCTGAAAGTGTATTCCGAGTAAATGTGCGGCCCAGATAAAACATATCCGCGTCATTGCAGATGTCAACATGACCTTCCTGCTGTCCGAGGAAATCTGAATTCGAAAATATTTGCTTTGTCAGCACAGGCCCTCTTGAGCGCATGTTCCGGGTAGAGGCGGCATATCTCATCTGTTCTCGGATCTTAGTTGGTCTATTTCGTGTGGCTTATCCACCTTTTCTGTAACCCTGACTCACGAGCCCTTTTGAATTAGAAGCAGGTCAGCTGAACTGTGTAGCTGAGCATGCAGAGTACTGATAGTTATTTCCCGAGAAAAGTACTTGAACCCTTCTCTGAATACTAACTCTTCTTTCTCCTTATATACGAGAAATTGTGAAGTTCAAACACCCAATCTATTACCTATGCGAAGTCTAACAGAAACGCAGACTCTGTGACGGGAACAATGTACCATTTTCATGCTAAACGAAACGCTTTCTAATCAGGATATGATATTCAATTTGAACTGGGCATCCAGGAAAGCCAGAATTAATTTCTGGTTTAAGAAATTTGCCATGACCTTCTTTAATGACTTATTAAGGTTAAGCAGAGGTTTTTTAAAAACTGCCCACACTGCCTGAATTTTGCTAAAAGTTTTACTATTTTGAAGGTGACATGGTTTTTACTCTTATTCAATGTATGGTTGTATTGTATGGTTTATCACACGAGATGGCCTTGATATTGTGCACACATACGGGAGATTTTTTATTGATAATAAAAGCTTTGTTTGTGAGATCATAGATAATGATCAGAGTAATTTTGTATGTTATACTTTTTATATGAAGTCTAAAGACCCTTTATTCAAAAAATGGAAATCGAAATCGAGATCGAGTGTATATACATATGCCTAGTATTTATATGCTTCAAAGGTATTTCCAGTTTTTGCATATATTAAATGCCTTTTAAAGCGACTCCAAAGATGTAGGAATAGAGGAAGGTACAGGGATAGAAAAGCAATAATTTGGTAGGACCTTTTCCTATGTGAATCACTTGTTGAGATCCTGTATAGGTGAATTGTTTTTCAAAAAAAAGCCGGCAATTCACTAAAGGTGTCATCCTTTACTAGCAAAACTCCCATAAAACACATTACGCTTTTATATGCAGACTTAAAGGCAACATCGGCTCATATGCAGCCTTCCCTTCTGCCATCACTTCTCATTCAGTTGTCAATTATCAGTTTATTATTTATTTATTTATTTATTTATTTATTTATACGTGTATGACAACACGCGACGAAATAAAGACCAGCAAGACAACACATTGGTAATAAACACAAAAATACAAGAAACGGCGAATTAGCGAGTCTTAAGATAACTACCAACGAGCTTTTTATATTGGTTAATCGAAGATGGCAAAGTATGTTTTTTGGTAAGCATCAAGAATTCAGAACCGGCCCTTTGAGTGAAAAAGGAGGCACGAACACAACTTTTGGCCGTAGAATAGTGAATTTTAGATCTACAACCCCTAGTGGTAGAATGATGGACTGTGTAAAGCTCAGTAAGTGGAAGTGCAACTTTTCCAGTTTTCATCTTGAAATTCATAATGAGATCGTTTCGCTTCCTACGAATAGCAAGCGATTCCAGCTCGAATATTTTATTACGATCAGGCGCTGATGGAATGGAGGTGTAGTCATAGCCATTTAAACGTAACCATAGCTTTCTAGTGTAGTTATTCTGAACGGAATCTAGCCTCTGTATGCAGCGCTTAAGGTGAGGACTGAACACAGTGGTGCCATACTCCAATATTGGGCGAACATATGATTTGTATGCAAGAAGCAAGTGAGTTTTTGAATTTACAGACAACGCTCTAAAAATGTTGTAAGTAACTCTTTCAGCTTTCTTTGCAATCGTCTCGCAATGCTCTGAAAAACTAAGTTTTTTGTCTAAGATGAAGCGCAGATCACGCAGACTGTTTTCACTGAGTAGGTTGCAACCACCAAGGCTGTAAATGTGTTTATCCGAATTTGAATTGCCTAGATGAAAAACCCGAGTTTTTTGAGATGAGATAGGTAATTTCCACCTGCCAATTGGCAACATCTGAAACAGCACATTGGAGGGCAAAGTGATCCTCTTCACTGGTAATATTCTTGTATACTTTTATATCATCTGCAAACATTCTGCACTTAACGCTACGCCTTTCAACTAAGCGGAAGTGTAGATGATGAAAAGAATCGGTGACAATACACACCCCTGGGGTTCGCCACTTGTTATTGAGTACGTGCGAGAAAATTTGTCATTCACCTTTACTTGGAACGATCTATTTGGGATGAAGTTCTTTACCCACTTAACAATTCTAGGATGAATTCCAAAAATTTGAAGCTTGAAAATAAGTTCTTTGAAGGGCACCTTATCAAAAGCCTTGCTGAAATCAAAAAAGACCACATCAACATCAGTGTTATCATCCAGTGACTTGGTCCAATCATCTAAGGTAGATAGCATCAAGGTCTCAGTCGATCTTCCGACTCTAAAACCATATTGGTTCTTAGGTATAACCTCATGTGTTTCTATATGGTTTACAAGAGCCATTTTCAGAATTTTCTCAAATATTCTGGAAAACACTGATGTGATACTAATAGGACGATAATTAGATACTAAGGCGTGTGGTGGTTTCTTGGGGATAGGAGTGACAAATGCATGCTTCCATCGATTTGGAATTTCGCTATGCATGTAACTAAAATTAAAAGTGTGCCCAAGAGGAGCTACTAAGGCTACAGCTACTTTTTTGATGAAGTAGGCAGGTATTTCATCAGGAATAGTGGTATACGATAGCGGTAAGTTACTCAGATGCTTGAAAATGTCCTCTTTGTAAAACCATACTAAGCTATCAGGTGAGGCACTTTGAGCGGAAAAGGCTAACTCAGACCAGCTTTCAGTATCAGCATCAACGGAGTGCAATTTTGTATGCACTCCCCTTGTTTATTATATTTGCAAAAGACAAATATAATAAACAAGGAGAGTGCATACAAAAACTTTAACAATTGTAATAAAAAACACAAGGTAGTAAAGCACAACAACTAAAACTAGTAATACGAAACAGCAAAAACACTGGCTGAAACTGAAAGTCGGGTATTTATGTAGTCGGTAGTCGGTACTTAACAAACCTTGTCAATTTCAAGAAACATCATATCTGAGCAATTGCTTGCTCACAATCTGCTTCAATTGCTTAGGAGATAAGAGCTTTGAAATATTTTTCGTTACTCTGAGGTATGCGCTGCTAGCTCTATATGTGAATGAGTTGGCTTACTGCCTTTTCAAATGTTTGCGAACAAATTCTATACAACACCTATTAATTGCTTATAAGTCGTATGTTAGACCAATTCTAGAACATGGCACTACAATTTTCAGTCCGAAATATATGAGTGAGATTGCCAGGCTTGAATCTGTACAAAACAGCTTCACAAGAAAGCTCTGGATACGAGTACATGGGTATGATTACAACACCATCCCTCCACCGACTTCACGAAACAGATTCCTCAATCTACATACCTTGAACGTCGTAGGAGAAGATATGATTTGATTGCGATATGTAAGATGATAAACGGTCTTACTCGTATTCTCCTCCAGGAGCTCTATACCTTTTCTTCATCGAACACCAAGGGTGGTCAGTGGAAGATCCAGTTTCCCAGAGCAAAAAGTAGTATATGGTCTCAGTTTTTCACTTGTCGTACTGGCGCTGAGTTCTTGAGTTTATCTAAAAAACACATTATACCAAATCCCTTCAGGAAGTATAAAACACTTCTTGACCGATATCTTCAGGATGCAGCTTAGTAGTTTTCAACTGTACTATGTTGATTCTTGTTGCCTGTTTTTTTCTTGTTTACAATTACTTTAACTTATGTTTAGTTTTGCCTTTTTTTTGCATGGTTTTCTATGTAGTGAATAAATAAATAAATAAATAAATAAACACTTTGGATTTTGGTCGGGGCAATGTGAGTTTTAGCATAACACCCCTAGTTCGCGAGTTAGCCAATCTATTAGGTTGTAACGAATTAAATGGCACTGGCTCGCGCCATTTTTTGGCGCGTCTTTACGCGTTTGATCAAGAACAAACCGTAACATGTGGCATATCATTTAGAAGCGCAAACTTTGCTCTGCCGGTGAGTACCAAATTTTCTATGTAAAAGTGGGAAAACTTTAGAGTTTTATTGACTTTTTGCAGATGGACAAAAGGGTAATCCGAGGCATTTACTTGTATGAATTCAAGCTGGGCACTCAGCTAAGGAGGCGGACGAGAAGATCAACGCCGCATTCGGTCAAGGATGTTCCACAATTCGGACGGCGTATCGTTGGTATCAGAAGTTCCGGAATGGAGATGAGAGCTTGGAAGAAGTGCCTCACGAGCTGTCTGAGGAGCAAAGAAACCGACGATATGAGATCTCGTCCGCACTGCTTCTACGGAACGAAACGGACCCATTCCTTGATCGCATCGTAAGCTGTGACGAGAAATGGATAATGTACGACAACAGGCGACGATCGGCACAGTGGGTGGACAGCGATGAGAGTCCCAAGGTTTTTGCGAAGCCGGAATTGCACCAAAAGAAAGTAATGGTGACAGTATGGTGGTGTTCGCTGGGAATTATTCACCACAGCTTCCTCCCTCCCGGTGAATCCATCACGGCAGAGAAGTGCTGCATTGAAATTGAAGAAATGATGAAAAAGTTTAAGGATATCCGGCCGGCCTTGGTAAACCGAAGGCGAGTTCTCCTTCTGCACGACAATGCTCGCCCCCATGTAGCACGAATGACGTTGCAGAAATTGAATGAGCTGAGCATTGAAACTCTACCACATCCTCCGTTTTCTCCCGACCTCTCCCCAACAGATTTCTTCAAGCATCTTGGCGACTTTTTGGTAGGGAAAATATTCAAATACCAACAGGATGCCGAAAGTGCCTTCGAAGATTTCGTCAATTCCAGAACTTCTGATTTTTATGCTACTGGGATAAAAAAGCTTGTGTCACGTTGGCAAAGATGTGTAGAATCAGAAGGTTTTTATTTCGATTAATCAACTTGCCTAGAAGCCGAGATATTAACTGTTTAAATTTACAGTGGTTCAGTGCCATTTATTTCGTTACAACCTAATAAATAACTGCCTCATGTTATTTATTCCCTTACTGGTGCATTTGTGATGCAGCAGCTTGTGAACAGTGTAAACTTCAAACAGCTTAGTAGAAGACGCTAGCGACGGTTGTTCCAGAAGTCTATTCCTCTCTGCTGCACTCGGAATTCTATGACACGGTACGCGCCAATAGTTTACGTGTTCGAGCTCTTTTTTTTTCCTCAGTGATGAGAACATTGTGACACTATATTGCACTCATTGCACTCCTTTCTACAGATCGGAACAGTTTTTCCTTTTCGGTCTGCCGTTTTGCGTGGTTTTTGGGCTACGTACGTAGTCTTCAGACTTCCAGGTCGATAAGAAATGGTGAACACCGATCTGTTGAAGAAGCACGCCAGCCAATACAAGCTGACTCGAGACACTGCGGGCGAGTACCACAAGCAGTAAGTCGTCAGCAGAATTTTTCATGGGAGCCGGTCGTCCCTCAAACCCATCTGTGGACTATGCTGTGTGCTCTCCTCTTTTACAATTTTTTTTTAAAAACTGTCGCAGAAGTATTATAGACATTGTGCAGATGAAAAGAATCACTAAATTCAAATTCGACAATTCCGCTCTTCTCGTAGAATTCGAACCAAAACCCTGTGCCTCAGGCGTGGTACTACATTCCCAACGTGCGTATCTCTTCGTTCACTTAGCTCCTTGAATTGTCTGTGACAGTTCATTCTTTCGAAATAAGTTATTTTTAGTACAAATGTGACCTGATGTATGTATTGAGTATGTAGAACCTATTGGATAAGGATAATTGGAGAAAATTACTTTTCAATTGAGAGTTGATTCTTTTTTTCATTTTGAAAGTTTTATGTATATTAATGTTATAGTTTCTAATAATATTGAATGGATTATTTTTGCAAAAAATTATTATTTTCCTTTACTTTTTTAAGTATGTATAGAACTTTAATTTAAAGGAGTGGTAAACCGTCGCGCATTCGAGTTTATTTTAAAAAAGTGTTTTCGCTGACGTGCTAATGCTTCTGTGCCGAACGAGGTTGAGGTGGATCAATTTATTGAGCGGCCTAACGTTTCGACCTTTTCGTCGTCTTCAGAGGCCTAAAAGTGGTTCAAGACTTTATATTTGTAACTTACCCGACCAAGCGCCTCCTCCTCCCTGTCTCTCAGACATCGTCCTAGGTACAATACGAAAAAACCCCAACGTATAAGAACTAAACTCACCCGCTGATCCACCGTTCACGCGGTAGCGACGTCGCTCCGCGTGAACGGTGGATCAGCGGGTGAGTTTAGTTCTTATACGTTGGGGTTTTTTCGTATTGTACCTAGGACGATGTCTGAAAGACAGGGAGGAGGAGGCGCTTGGTCGGGTAAGTTACAAATATAAAGTCTTGAACCACTTTTAGGCCTCTGAAGACGACGAAAAGGTCGAAACGTTAGGCCGCTCAATAAATTGATCCGCCTCAACCTCGTTCGGCACAGAAACATTAGCACGTTATGAATCATGCCGAGGTTTTACGAAGAGAGAACATGGAGAATGTTTTCGCTGAATTATTGCTACACTTTTTGGTTAGAATTCCTACTGATTAGCTTTTGCAGAAGCTGTGAAGAGGCTCGTTCTTATACCGAGTTTAGTTAAGTTTTATAAGTGTTGAGGGTATAGAGAGGAACTGAAACAATGGAAGCCAGATGGATCCATATCCATGTTTCTTGCTGTTCTTGCCTATGTAAAGTTTCTCACACACCTCATCCTGTACAAGACTCTCAATATTTTCACGTTGTTTAAAAATGCATCTGGATGAAAATGCAGTGTTTATCAGCTGCAACAGCTCAAATAGCTGCTACAACTAACGTTCAATTTGGTTTGATTCGTTTCATTTTAGACTGTTTACACTTCATCCTGAATTGGCCAAGTATTACGATGCTGAGGACATCGACCCAGACAGCATTCCTAAGGTAAGGCCCGAACTCCCAGTGATGTCAGGTAGATGGAGTAGCTCTCAGTATTGAAAAAAACAGACAGTAGTCAGCGTGTCAGAAGACTTTGGGGATGTGCGATTCGCTTATGTTTGGCTTTCGGAAGCATAGAGTTTCCATAGAGCTGTAGGATGTGTAGCTCGGCTGGATAACCTCTATCTTTTTCCTTTTTTCTGGAGAGTGCTGCGGATAAATTTCGAGCATAAAGGATAAAGGACAGCGTTATTCAATCCCTTTTGGGATGCGCCACGCAATCTACATACTTCTACGGGATATCGTGGAGGCGATCTGAATGCGTATTTGGCCATACAATGACTTGCGGTACCCAGCCGATGAACAAGTCAGCGCTCTATCCTTTCCAGACAAGTCTGGTACCAATTCACAAACCCCGGAGGGATAGAAGGCTTGGTTGGCCTGGGCGGGAAATCCGAACCAGGAACCTGGTATTGGGTGGGTGCACGCGACAGCCGGCGCCTCCTCCGACTGCGCTACATGCGCCCTAAATTTCGAGCATAGAAGAAGTAAATGTAATACGCGTAATTGGTACGATCATCTATGAGACCATTTTGGTTTATGAATCGCTCATGTTTATCGGGGAATATGAAAATTGGATCGCAACCCGCTGTATTGAAGTCGGAGCGAGAAGTCGAAGTAATTGTTGCGAAGCTTCGGCCCCTTTCTTGAATCCTGATATTAGTTAAGGATCTATGGAATTTAGTTAGAAACGTGCCGAATGGGGCAGCTTTGGAAAATAAAGTCCAATTCTAAAGCTTCATTTTTGTTCCGTATTCAGTCTGAAAGAACTCACTACTCTCTTTCAGGCCCAGAAATTCATTATGCTCGGCCAGCAGGAGCTGCAGTTCTTCTTCCGGTACTACTTGCTCTCTAGATGTCCATGAAAATCAGCGACCATTTGAAAATCTTAACGTTCTTCAGCTTACCCACAGTTCTGAACGACGAGCGCGACTGGCGCAGCACGCTAGCCAGTTTCAAGGAGACATTCAGCGAGATTGACATGCCGATGAAGGAATTTTGCGTGAGTTCCGTCTTGATCGCTATCGATTTCATCGATCGATGCTTCGTGCTTCAGAAAGTCACCGATGCGTTTCTGGCCGCTATGCAAAAGAATGCCGGTGGTGTGTCGGCGGAGCAGAAGAAGGAATGGGAGGCTCTGCTGAACAAGGCCTACGCCGACATGAAGACCTGGGGATGGTACTGAGCCTTGGGATTATTGATTTGTATTGATTCCTGTTGAGTGTTAGAGCTCTCTGCATTTGTATATATGGTGACACCTCTTCGAACGGTGTTCTTGGACTCGATTCTAACTTATGTCTCTTGACAGTGGTGCCCACTTCTTTGTGCTCAATGATTTGTGCGTCTCAGTGTTCAGTAAAAATTATTTTTTGAATGAAGATAGATCACCGTCATTCTTGCAGCACAATTGTTGCGCTCTAAAGTGACTATTTATTTATCGCTTCCCGTCTGCAACCGGATGCCGATATTTTCACATGCTTTATGGCCTTTCTTTAAATCTATTTCTGGTACCAACCAACACGTCTAGAGCACATTGGCTTGTCGATGCACTCTTGCCCTGATTCCATCAGCTATACTGTGTAGAGCTGCACTGAATCGGGTGGACAAACTTTCTCTAAACCTTTAACTCATTCGAGCTTGGGATTCAATATCCTAGAATTTGAAAGGAGTCGCGGTATAAGCGCTGTGAATCTGGCACAGCAAACTTCTCGTCTGCCAAGGGAGATCGATGAACTTCCCGTGACAATTTTAAAAGTGATCTATTCAGGGTCGTAGGGTACTGTATGAAAAGCACCGTAGTGGTTTGCAAATTTCCTGCGAACACCTGAGTAGGCCAAAAATTGCAAAAGCACGCATCACTTCAGTTCGGGCCGATAAAGCAAAACAGACGTTTGGAACTGCAATGTCGTGATTAGCAGCTACCCTGTAAAGGGTTTGCGACTGGAACGATACCAGAATTACAGCGATTTCACAATTTGCATGTTAGCCGTAGTGGAACATTGAGGTGAGCCTTCCGCCAGCGGCTGGATGGCTTACTGGATACGAGGCGGACTTGCAGGGAAGAAATCAGGGGTACGAAGGTTGTGCTCCTACATTGCTGGGCTTGCTCGGTCCATTTAAATCCTTTTAAAATTGCCACAGAAAGTTCATTGAACTCTTTTGTGAAGGGAAGAATCATATCCGGATCTACAGAAATCGTGATAGACTGTGACAGTGAAGGAAGGAAGTGCCATCACGGCTGTCACGTTCTGTCGAATTTTCGAAACTTTTTGACTGAATTATGTCACCACTGCAGCATTTTGAGGCCTTATCATACACTACAGAACTATGGGCGCGTGTAGCGCAGTCGGAGGAGGCGCGACTGTCGTGTGCACCCGATACCTGGTTCCTGGTTCGGATTTCCCGCCCAGGCCAACCAAGCCCTCCATCCATCCGGGTCGGTAAATTGGTACCAGACTTGTCTGGGAAGCATAAAGCGCTGACTTGTTCATCGGCTGGCCACCGCAAGTCATTGTATGGCCAAATACGCATTCATGTCGCCTCCACGACATCCCGCAGAAGTAGAATGCGCTGGCATATCCCAGAAGGGATTGAGTAACGCCGTCCTTTATCCTTTATCCTTACCATACACTACAGACTGCGGCGTTTAAATACGGACAAACTAAACTGTTTTCGAACAAATTTATTGACACGAAATAAAACAACACAACACAAACACAACAACACGAGAACGAAATAGAAAATTGTTTTACACACAAAAAGAAGGACATCTCAAGAGTAAAATTACTCAATATATCCTCCGCCAGCGGCAGTGATCCCTTTTTCCTTGGCTTGAAGCGCTCGCATGCTCTCTTTGAAAGAGCGCTGTTCAAATCCGTCTGCTGCTTCAGTAGCGTTGCGAAGAGACGTGAGATTAGGGTGAAATTTTGGTCTCCTGCGCTCTCATATGAGCTTTGAAATCCTTCAATAGCTGCAAACGCAGTGGGGTATGCTCCCTCAAATAGGGTTCACTTTTTTGAAACCCATTGTGTATGGCTTGTAAGAGCTTAGGGCTTTCAGAACACTGCACAATATTTGAAGGCTTTTCGTTCTGAATTTTTTACGAGTGAAGTCATCTGATCTCTGATTTCTGATCAGTGACGCTATCGCATAGCCAAGTCATCGGAAATTAGGTGGGCCGGCCATGCAATACGTTTCGCAGACACCCGCTGGACAAGAGCCGTTACCAACTGTGTTCCGAGGGATGTCAAGAGAACACCAGGACGCCCACTAACGCGTTGGTCGGACTTCCTCGTGAAAGCCCTGAACGACCGATATGACGCTCATCGTGTCCCTCGGGCGAGGAGGATCCATTGGAGCACTCTGGCACGCGAGAGGGACGAATGGAGACACTGCTGGCGCCCGCTCGAGCAAGTCGATGATCAACAGGACGACAGGTGATACAGGTGAAGTCATCTGGATTTTATCATCTCTTCATATTTGGCGAAAAATGGAACGAGATCACCAATAGGTTGGCTCCAAAGACCACTCTAGATCGAAAGAGCATACCATTCAAGATGTCTTGAAATGACTGCGTGTAAGTGTTTCTCAGAGAGTGTGGTGCACTGCCAAGTTCTAAACGTTGAAAGGAGCACTGGACAATTTAATGTTTTCAGCGCAGGTTAATGTGGTTGTTTAACAATATGATTGTAATAAGCATTTATGTAGTCCGTGTACAACCAATCGAGTCTGAAATGTCAGGTTTTAGACGGTGCATGGCGCAACCTCGATTAATCGTACGTTTTATCTCCTGTGCTAACATATGAGCCGCCAAGAACATCAAAAGCGATCAAACAGTGCTTATGTTTTTTAGAATACCATACATTTTTTTGCAAGATGTAGTCTGTTTTTTAAAGTTTTGAGCTTTAAAAAGGCAGAAATCAATCGATGCGGTCACTATATGGGAGAATTGTGAGAAGTATTCGAGCGAATCACAATCAGTCGAGTGTAAAATACAGGGAATTCAGACGAGTGCGTGGCGCGATCCTTACCGCTCATATCTCAGAACATTTCCATTGCCTCGTCATATAAGTTTTTAACTTTTTTCAGAAGCTCCATTGGTAGGAAAGTCATCTTCTTTCAAATAGTGTGCTATTGATAATGTTATTGTTGCACCGTTTGCAAATGTGGAACTCCATGTAAACATGGATTTTGTTATGCCAGGCGGGACTCGAACCCGCACCTTCTATTTTCCGGGCAGCAATGCTACGCCTTACACCACCGGCGGTGGACGACCGCACGTAACATCCGCCATATCCTCGAGGTCTGTCAGCACCCGCACCCACCCGTGATAATGGGATGGGCCGGCCGCTGATATCAGCTTGGAACCGGTTAAGCTGAAGACCTTACTAGTAACAATGCTTGAACACCATTGCTTATGCCTGGAGCGGCTGGTAGAGAGGCTATGTGTTGTTACAGGATGTTTATCTGAAGACAACCGCACCCTTAATAGATTTCTGTCGTCCAGTGTGCAAGCGGAACGAGATCCTCTACGTGCTTCTTTCCGTAGAACCCGTCGGATCCCTCTGCAGTCAATTGAGATGCTGACAGGTGAGTTTGCGGAGGGTGGTCGCTCTTTGAGATGACACCGCTAGCTGGAAGCACAAATTGCTGCCCGCACGTGCAGAACCGATCATCTGGGAGTTCCGACCACTGAACACTCACGTCTCACCTACTCTTTGACATCAGGCAAGAAAGGGACAACTGGCAGCTGCTTTTCCGCCTGCGTCGGTGTGACCCGGCATGGCTTCAGGAGGTACTCACGCACACCTTCAGCGAATTAATAGCTATTTTTGGGCGACTTCCTTAGATAAGAAGGCTGAGAGTAGTGAAGAATGGCTTCGCCCTTGTTCAGGTTAGGTGGTTACCATCATGGAATTCATTTAGTTTCTATTTCCATGTTTGGATGTTGTTGTGTAGGTACATGTATACCCTTCTCTACCCTTGTCTTAGTCCAAGCTATTATATTCTTCTATTAGAAATCATGAGCGCGTGGAGGAGGCGCCGGCAGTCGCCTCACCCGATACCAGGTTCCTGGTTCGGATCTCCCGCCCAGGCCAATCAAGCCATCCATCCCTCCGGGGCGGTGAATTGGTACCAGACTTGTCTGGGAAGGGTAAATTGTTTGATTTGTTCATCGGTTGGTCATCGCAAGTCATTGTATATCCAAATACGCATTCAAATCGCCTCCAGACATCCCGCAGGAGTAGAATGCGTGGTATATCCCAAAAAAGATTGAGTAACGGCGTTCTTCACCCTTATATCCTTTATCTACGTACATATTTCCGAAAGCTGAATAATTTGTAAACATGACTTGGTGTATTTCCAGAACTTCAGGATTTGACAGAATCACCCACTGACCCAGCCCAACCCGTTGTTGCTCGCCGCAGCTCCGAGAATGCGTGGGTTTGATTAGAGTACTCTGGCACTTGACGGGCCATTGTTCATCTCAAAATAATCCTGTATTTGCTTAATCTCTAGCGTGCTCAGCGGCAGGAACGCCGCCAACATTCGTCACCGGTCTATGGCGTTCTGCTCTTGAATAGGAGCCGTCACATGAAACTCGAAATGTGGACGAACAAAGCGAGATGGATGCTTTGTTACTTTCAGTCTTCAACTCATGGTCAGAAATAACGAAAAAATAACAAGGATAAAAGGATAAAGGACGGCGTTATTCAATGCTCTTTGAGATGCGCCACGCATTCTATTACACTTCTACGGGATGTCTTGGAGGCGTGTTGTTTGCGTATTTGGCCATATAGTGGTGACTTGCGGTGGCCAGCCGATGTACAAGTCAGTGCTTTATCCTTCCCAGACAAGCCTGTTACAAATTCACCGACCCCGGAGGGATGGAAGGCTTGGTTGGCCTGGGCGGGAAAACCGAACCAGGGACCTGGTATTGTGTGTAGGCGACAGCCGGCGCCTCCTGCGACTGGCTCCACGCGCCCTTAACGAAAAATACCGCAATTATTAACCACCACAAGGATACCCCACGCCTTTCGATCAGTTGTGAAATCATTAACACATCTTGGAAACATATAATAGTTGGACCAAGTCTAGGCAAGGGAATCCACCCTCTCTCTAATCCGTTAGTGTCAGAAAGCTTTGTCCAAAGTCGTTCAAAATAGTGACGCTGGGCACCTACGCAAATACGCAATTTTTATAACAAATTGGACACTTTTTCAAGCGGGCCAGTCGCTTCTGAAATCAAACTACATAATCCCAAATTAAAGCAAGTTTTTCCCATATTAGAATAGAGACTCCTCAAAGCCTACAGAAAAACTTTTGTCTAAGTTTAGTATGACTTCCTTTGAAGCTTTAGATTCACTTGCCCCGGTAATTGAACAACATACTGTATGAAGTTATACCAAATTCTTGCTTTTCGAGGAGGGATAACTGATTGGCTTTTTTAAAGCGCAAATTTTAAAGATAAAATTCCAGACAATATGTTCACTACTTGCATTAAACATTCAAATGAAGGCCATATTAAATTTCTTTCGAACAAAAAATTATTCTGACCATTATGCAGAGTAATTGTTTTAGTGTGGAAAAGCTTGTTTTGCTTTGAATGGTATTCGCTTTGATTTCAAAAAGTTGCTTAGAAGGGTATCCAATTTGAGAATAATTTTTTGTTCAAGGAAAATTTTAGTATGAATTTCTTTCTAGTTTTAATTCACCTACCAAAAAAAGTAAACACATTGCCTTACATTTTATAAAATTCTCATTTTTTGTGGAACAAAAATAGTTCAAAACTTGATGAGCTTGAATAAGAATGAGCTCACGTCGAACTCGACACCTTTCATATTAAGTTGGACACCATTCTAAACAACCTTGATGCTTCTGACTTCAAAGCTAACGTCTTCCAAATCGAAGCCAGGTTCTTAGAGCTTAAACTACAGACTCTCCAAGTTGGTTGTAATAATTTTTTGTTTAAGGAAAACATTGTATAATCTGTACGGAATTTTTTAGTTCAGCTGTCCAAGTGAGTTAAATGATTTCATAATTTTGAGAAAAAATAGTATACCCAATTTTGAGAGAAAATCATAAACTCAATTTTGTTCTAAAGTGCAGCAAGTCAGCAATTATTTAGTGCATAAAAGACGAGTGCGTGACCTACAAAGTTGATCTCGATAATTATTTGAGTGGCAATGTGCTGATGCTTAGATAAAGCATCAAAGTGAGGATATGTGCGTTCTTTACAAATGTTTGTTGTATCGTTTAGAGGTGTATCACTCCGTAAAAACGGAGTTTTTGATATGAGTCAAATAAGATTCGCTACGCTTTGGGCTTGACAAAATCTCTTCCTTTAGCACAAAAGAATGGCACTTTCCTGTGCCTTAAAACGAGTTTTAAACCATTTGTTTTTTTAATAGAAATTTTATAAAATATCAAACAATGTGTTCACTTATTGGGTAGGCAAGGACAGCCTACCCAATAAGTGAACACGCGTGGAGCGCAGTCGGATTAGGCGCCGGCTGTCGCCTGCACCCGATACCAGGTTCCTGGTTCGGATTTCCCGTCCAGGCCAACCAAGCCTTCCACCTCTCCGGGGTCGGTGAATTGGTACTAGACTTGATTGAGAAGGATAAAGCACTGACACATCGGCTGGCCACCGCAAGTCATTGTATGGCCAAATACGCATTCAAATCGCCTCTACGACATCCCATAGAAGTGGAATGCGTGGCGCATCCCAAAGAGGATTGAATAACGCCGTCTTTTATCCTTTATTCTATTGGATAGGCGAATTAAAACATCAAAGAAGATTGTAATGAAATTTTCCTTGACAAAATTTTTTTCTAACTTTTCTGGATAGAATCTAGTTTAATGTAGAAGAAATTCATTTCAATTGCAAGAAGTCGCTTCGATTTCCAAAGTCTTTGGCTTGTTCAGAAGGGCATCTAATATCACATGAAAAATGTTACATTTGACGTGAAAAGTGTTAATTTGATTTGAAATTTATCCAATTTGACGTGAAAGTGGTGTATGTATCATACATATATTTTTTTATATTATTACAAGATTTACTACAACGGTATCATTAAACTTAGACCTGCTTGGGGGAAGGCAAAGCTGGTAGCTATAGAAGAAGTGTAGGGTAAATAACCCTCTCTAGACATGGACCATAGTTGTATGGTAGCTTTCTTCCGTAGTTGTTTTCACCTAGTGATCAGTAGCTCTGAGAACTCTATATACCTCGATTTTGTGGGATTTCGAAAGCTTTTTAACGTCAAAGGCGCTGCAATAACCGCAAAGTATCACCTGTCGTCCCGTTGATCATCGAATTGCTCGAGCGGGAGCCAGCAGCGTCTCCATTCCTCCCTGTCGCGTGCCAGAGTGCCTCAATGGATCCTCCTCGCTCGAGGGGCACGAAGAGCTTCATATTGGACGTTCAGGGCTTTCACGAAGAAGTCCGACCAACGTGTTGGTGGGCGTCCTGGTGTTCTCTTTACATCCCGCGGAATCCAGTCGGCGATAGTTCTCGTCCAGCGGGTGTCTGCGAATCGCATTACGTGGCCGGACCAACTAATTTTCGACGACTTGGCCATGTGACAGCGTCTCTGATCTTCGAACGCCGGCGAAGCTCGGAACTCCGGAGGCCTTCTCTAACCGCAAAGTAAGAACTCAAATCTGATACGAATGATAAGTGCAAGTTAGAGTTTTTCAACAAAAAAGCCACCACGGGCCAGATTCATCAACAAGTTGTAGCAATTTAACTGAGAACAAACCAGTCGAAATCCTGACAGCGCAGCTTATCAAGCGATATGGTGATACATCACCAGCGATAAGCGGCACTATCAGAGATTTCGGCTGTATTCTCTCCGTTAAATTGCTGTAAGTCGATGATGAATCTGGCCCCAAATAGCCTTTCCTGACTGACATTGATACGCAACGCTTTGACTAGTGCTACTGGGTCCCATAATCATCAAAATTAATAGCCAAAAACTTTGAAAGAATTATGGTCTTTGTGACCGCAATAACCACTAAACATCCACCTGCATTTCTTTAGGTGTTTTCGATTTCAGAGGCAGAACAAATCTGACTTCACGGAAGAAATTTGCTCAGCCGCACTCAGTCACACCGTCGTGACGTCTGGACCGATTGCTGCCGTTGTATTGCTCTCAGAATAGTGCCGGAGAGAGTCGTGCGAAGGTGAGCCGCATGGCGATCGGGGCCCCATGTGACGACGAGGAGGCTGTTACATCGAACGTCATCCACTACCCGGCGGTCACATGGCTAATGCAGCAGCTGCTACGAGGAAGAACTCGCACAGCAGCTTCTGGGAATTCGGCTGCAATTAATGGGCCCAGCACTAAACTGCACCGCGCGCTAGTGTTCTACGAAAAATCGCAACTTTGAGGGAATGGTTTCGAGTACCTAGGGGTCTCCCTTTTCTTCAATACATTCTTCGCGCCTCCCTTCTGAGCAATGCCTGGGAAGCGCATCTGTTTGAAGAGGACTTGGAGCAACTCGGAAGATGCTACAATACATTAAAAGATTCGTTTGAAGTATTGGCAAAATAACTCTTCTTAACGATTTTTTTTTTAAATTTTAAACAAATTTGAGGAACAGTGCCGGCCTCGGAATGACTTTGTCGGTTGCGTGCATAGTTTTCCGGAGAACTAGGTCGAGCTCAAGCCTAAAGCTTGCGGTTCCCATTTTGTCGTTCAACACCGTCATGTTTAAAATCCTGGACTTCTCTCGAGCTGCACTAACTCCAGCAAGTAGTGCTCAGTCGAGCTATAGCGTGGCCATTGTCAAAAGTACATTTTTCCTAAATTTGTTCCTGTTGTATTGTAGTTATTGGATAAAATAAATATAAATAAATAGATACAGAAATACTGCGTAAGGTCTACTAATATCGAGGAGTGACCAAGGTTTGTTAAGTCTACTTCCTGTGTTTCCACAAGTGCTGTTTGTGCGACATCTGTTCTGATCTTATTCAAAAACCTTCCCATCATCAATCTCTGCTCTTTGGTGACAATCACCCGCAGTGTTTCACTTTGATGTTTACGGCCCACATTCTTCTCGTCCTCGATCAACTGCTCAGGTGTCACGCGGATGTGCGGCAAACAAAGGGTCTGATCCACATCTGATGATGCCTATTGCCTACTGTAACCGCTTTACGGGTGCATGGGAGCGCAGTCGGAAGAGGCGCCAGCTGTGGCGTGCGCCCGATGCCAGGTCCTTCCTTGGCTCGGATTTATCCCTCTGGGTCGGAAAATTGGTACCAAAGTTGCCCGCGAAGGATAAAACCACTGGTTCGAAAAGGATAAGTCACTGAGCTGTCCCAGGGCTGGCCTCCGTAAGCTCTTGTACAGCCCAAATATGCATTCAAATTGCCTTCACTATCCAGTAGACGAAGGGTGCATCGTGCATCTCGCACAGAGACTTACTAAACGTCGTCCTTTATTTTCATTGAAATTAAAAAAAGCTTAGGGCTATATTCCTTAGAGTTGACATGCATTTAGCTTCATTTAGGATAGCGGCTTCTCAATCAAAACAAGCGACTGTCCTGCGCTAGTCTGCGACGGAGCATTGTCATTTGGAAGTGGACAAATTTCTGAGGATTGGTCACCGAACATTCGACATTGTGGCAGAGAATGGAGCTCTCCAAGCTCTTTTCTCAGATGAACAATCGTTTCATCAGTCTAGCGCAGCGGTCGTACAGTTCAAAAACGCTGCCAGTTTGGCGATCGCCTGCAGTGCTGCAATGAAATATTAGTTTGTCAGATTATAAATGTTTTCGCTCAAAAAGAAATTCCGCTACAAGAAAAGAATGACCATATACCTTAATACAAGAGGTAATCTCCATTATTGTCAACGACACGTCGCCAACATCATCGCAAAGAATGGGTGAAGGACGTCGCCACCATCTTTTCTTGAAGAACTCCGGTCGCTGTCTGAAGTCGGACACCAAAATTTCGATTTCGTCACGATTCCTGATTTTTTTCTCCGCCGTGGCGTGCTTCATCGACCGAGAAAGCTGGTAGTCTGATGGTGCAAGGGGTCTGGGCTTAACTTGCGATGGATGGCAACCGGAACGTATTCGCTCGATTTCGCCACATTGCGAGTTGAGGTTTTATTCGATTTTATCCGAATCATTGGATTTTTGAGGACCCCGGATCTTCGGACGATTCAGGTGAGGGTGATTCACCTGCTATTCTTCCCTTGTCGGTTCACTACTGGATTAGAACACACCAGTGCTATGTTAAAGATGCTTTGCGCCTATAGAACAAAAGACAGCATCAAGGCTTCACTGAGCGACTACCCATTGAATAGTGGGTTGGGTATGCACCATGAAGCTATAAGTAGGGGGCCCTCAAGTCGAGTAGGGAAGTAAAGGGCCTTCAAGAAATCGCTCGAACTCTAACTAGGGAGGGGTCTGAAGCGCATGTCTGAACGGGGAGGGCGAGTTATATAGGAAGAATCCCACCCCTCGATCAGTGTAAAAATGTGTTTATTTTTGACAAGTCATTAAGTTCATGGAGTAGGGTGTTCTTGAAGAGACAGTGGAATTGGAGCTTCATGAGTTCGGGCATCGCGGTCTTGTACGCCTGCTATGCCTCCGCCTGCAAACAGTTCCGACCACAGTGGATAGTGATGCTGCTTCACCAGAGGGAGGTCGGAGGTTCGATTCTCCTGCTCTGCTCTATTTCTACAGTGGTTGAGATTTGAAGGATTCCGACGGACGTCTATCCAATTTTCAGAGTTTTTTGCCTAATTTTCCAGCTGCATGCTGTGGCATTTAGCATGATGATGCACAGGGTGCGGCAAAATTACCCGTGCACTGAAAATTCAATGGCATTTTAAAATCAAACTCTGCAGATCAATTCTAACAATCAAAATTATCTACCACAAACCTGAAAATTCAAAGCGTGCTAACAGTTTTCGAAATGATCGCTTTCAGCCTCCACACACTTCTTCAGATCTTCGACAAAGGCTTCGCATGTGGCACGCAGGAACGGTCCATCAATTTCATCCCAGGATTTCAAAAGCGCTTCTCTAAGAGAGTCCAAATTTGGATGTCTAGTAGAGCAGGCTATTTTTCTCTAAGACGGCCTACACAGAATAATCCTCCGGGTTAACGTCCGGAGAACTGGAGGGTCATTCGTCGTGTGTGATGAAGTTAGGCAGCTGCTCGGCACACCATTCATGGACCACCTTCGCTTTGTGTGCCGGAGCAGAACCTTGTTGAAAGCACCAGTAGGCTTCTCCGAAGTGGGAATCGGCCCACGGCTTTAGAACTTTGTCCAGAATATCCTTGTAAACCGGTGCGTTCATTTTCACGCCACCTTCAGCATAAAAAGGTGGAGCTTTTCCTGAAATTGTCCTCCACAAACCATAATGGATTGAGGCTTTTCGCACTTTCCTGAAGTCGTCCTTTGGCGGTAGCATCAGCAAGCGACTCCTCAATAATCAAATCCAATACTCGTGGCTAACTTCTGGCTAGCTCTTTTGGTAAACGAAAACGAAAAGAAACATGCAAGTTACCTAAGCCTCGAGTTTGAACTGTGCGAGCTGTTCGGAACATAAAACCCTTACACCTTTGAGCGAACAAACAATTCTTACTCTCTAGTTCAAGTTCAGTGTTTTTTAAGTTCAAGGAGACGAAGGACCGTTGATATGTTCAGTGCTGAAATCGCGCTGTGCATCCGTCAGTGCTTCGAAATGCCTACCTGATTGTTGCAGCAAATGCAATTGACACAAAGTTTTTCACACAGTAGAAGAAATGTGTGCTTATCTTGGTAGCTGGAGCAACTGAACACTGGATATTATCAGCAACTTTGATCAACTAACATTTTAAAATTTTGTGACGACATCACCGAATGTGGGTTCCCGAGTCCACACAACGTCCCGAGGCTCTATGAGCTACCATGGAATCCCTTCTGCTGACTTATAGCTGTGGCTCCATCAGCGAATGGCATTTCTTGCTGGATCGTGTGGCCAAATGCAACCATAAAGCGCTGAAGAAGATCAGAAGCGCCATCAATGAGCTTTTGTACATTGCGCTAATTGATAGCTATGGGTTCATCTATAACACCTGCGCCGTTGATCATTGAGTTGGCGATCATCGACTGCTCCGATGGGTCCTCTACGCTTGACGGACACGAAGAGGTTCATATCATTCGTTCAGGCCTTCAGCTATGTCTTCACGGTTAATTAGTATCCCACCTAGCGTGGCAGTGACCCAACTGGCCTTGACCTAACTGCCGTCAGATAGCGCTGAAGGCAATCAGGTCACCTCGCACCTGGGAAGAACTCCCCGTCATATAGGGCTCTCCCGCCTGGCTTGACCGACTTTTTTCGGTATAAATACCCGTACATAAGCCAACCAGGCATCACTTTGGCTGCTCTCGTTTTCTTAATTATAGCGGGTTTTATTCACTGGCTTCATTGTCTCTCCAGTGGAAGATTATGTGGCTTCGTCAATCCTATCTAGGGTGTCATTGAGCCTTTCGCTACAATTTTCTGGTTAATAGATTACTTAAGAATGTTCATTTCAGAGTTTTCCGTGACAGTTGCCTCCTGAAGTCTTCAACAAATCAACAGAAATGGATAGACAACAGTCCGGATGCTCCGTGTACATCGGCAACCTGCCCTACCAGTGCACCGAAGAAGAGGTTGGCAATCTCTTCAGTCGAGCCGGTCAAGTCACCAACGTCAGAATCGTCATGGATCGTGAAACCGGGCGCCCAAAAGGCTTCGGCTTCTGCGAGTTCGCCGACGCTGCCGGTGCTGAGAATGCAGTCAACACACTCAATGGTACGGATTACAACGGCCGCTCGCTTCGTGTGAACCACGCTAGCAGGAACTAATCTCATACCTGTCTTTATCTTGTATTCATCGCCTTATACAGATGACTATGATATGAATTCCTTTTTGCCCGCAAATAAAGCTGATATGCTATCTTCATATGTGTTGAAGTACTGTACGAAAACACTCTCCCCCTTTTAGAGAAAAATCGTGTTAGAAGGTTGAGAGGGAAGAGGTTGTTCCAATGAAGAAATTGTTAGAAATTGCTGATTAAAGGTTCGGACTCCGCTCACTCGACTTCGGTCGAAAAATTTTCCTCGCTGAAACTTCGTCTAGAGAGGGGGGGGGGGTTATTTGGGGTGCTGATCACGAATCTGACATCCGTTTCTCACGATTCAGACGGAGAACACCCATGCCGTTAATAAGGATGATCCAAGCAGGGTCACCGATTTCGCTGAAACTTCGTCTAGGGTGGTTATTTGAGGTGCCGATCACGAATCCAACGTCCGTTTTTGAAATTGCGGCCGATTACGGTAGGTAAGAGAGTAACTATGGCTGCCGAGGTCATAATCAGCGATTGTGCCTAAACCTCGCCTAGGGGGGGGGTTATTTGAGGTGCTGATAACGAATCAGACATCCGTTTTTCGTTTTACGCTGGAGTTTAGGCGAAATCAGTTATCATTACCTTTGTCACCCGTACCTTCCGTAAACTACCGTACTACAGGGTAAAACGAAAAACGGATGTCAGATTTGTGATCAGCACCCCAAATAACCCCCTAGGCAAAGTTTGGCCAAAATTGGTGACCCTGACCTCGGCAGCCTTAGTTAACCCGTACCTAGCGTAACCTACCGTACTGCAGCGTAAAACGAAAAAGGGATGTCAGATTCGTGATTGGCATCCCAAATAACTCCCCTAAACGAAGTTTCAGCGAAAAATTTTTTTCGACCGACGTCGTGTCGGTGTAGACGTAACTTTTATCCAGTGCCATTGTTAGTTTAAATAATATCAGTTAGCTTCCACTAGACGTTTTCTTCCCTACCGAACAAGGTTTTCGTTGGATATTTGTCTCGGGAAATCATTTAAAGCTACTGCTGTACTATGAACGTGCATGTATCTGCTTCAAGGAACCCTAGAGTGTTCTTTCGTAGAGATTGAAAAATCCCAACGATTTCGGGTGCTCGTCTTCGCCCATGGAAACTTCATATGAAACCCATCGCTTCGTCTGCTCTGTTCAACAGAACGGCTTTTGTTATCGCGCAAGGCCCAATTCGTGGAGAAGCAATGAGAATGACATGTTTCAAGGAGAAGAACACCGCATTAAAGGAGGACTGAAAGAAATTCTTTTTTCACTTAAGAACTTCTGTAGATGGTGTTGATGTTTGATGAGAGCCGATACTATAGCGAATTAGGTGCTGTTCTCAAAGAAAAATTCTTTACAACTAATATGCGGGAAATTACGGAGTGTTCTAAACCAAATTTAGCACGTGGATTCAGTAGAGAACATGGTGGTGGTAGAAGTGATTCCTCAAGTGGCTGGTACCGAGGATGTATGCTGTTAAAACGATGTAGAGCACTCCCACCCGGTCAGCAGGAGGTGGGCGATCGAGCCCAACCTAGCGCTAGAGTTTTGATCGCAACAGAACATCGCTGTAACAGCTCACAAGCTCCACATTTATTGCGGGAGCCTTAGCAACTCATGGACAGGAGGTCGAGGATATGTAATCATAACCATGCAACTGGTGCTAGAGGTTTTGCCGCACTCACCTTGAACCGAGTTTTGGTAAACTTTTTGATCACCTGTATCACCTGTATCACCTGTCGTCCCGTTGATCATCGACTTGCTCGAGCGGGCGCCAGCAGCGTCTCCATTCGTCCCTGTCGCGTGCCAGAGTGGTCCAATGGATCCTCCTCGCTCGAGGAACACGAAGAGCGTCATATCGGTCGTTCAGGGCTTTCACGAAGAAGTCCGACCAACGCGTTGGTGGGCGTCCTGGTGTTCTTTTGACATCCCGCGGAATCCAGTCTGTGACGGCTCTCGTCCAGCGGGTGTCTGCGAATCGCATTACGTGGCCGGCCCACCTAATTTTCGACGACTTGGCCCATGCGACAGCGTCTCTGATCTTCGAACGTCGGCGAAGCTCGGAACTCCGGAGGCCTTCTCTCACTTGCGTGAGTCGTGTCACTCCGAGCATCGTCCTCTCGATTCCACGCTGCGCGACGCTGATCGCGTGTTCATCCTGCTTTCGTATAGCCCAGGTCTCTGAGGCGTATGTTAGGGCAGGAAGAACAGTGGAGTCGAATAGGTGGGCACGGAGTCGGACGTTCTTCGTTTTCTTCACGACTTCTTCGACGCTCTTGAAAGCTCCCCAAGCCGCTCGTTTCCTCCTGCTCAGCTCTGGTGCTAGGTCGTTGGCCATGTTGACTTCGCGACCCAGATACACATAGCTGGAGCATTCGGAGATGTTCGTTCCGTTGAGCGAGAATGGGGCATCAGAAACCCATCCGTTCTTCATGAACATCGTCTTCGTAAGATTCAGCTGCAGTCCAACGCTTCCACATACACGATCGAAGTCGGCCAGCATTCGCTCCGCCTGAGTGATGCTCGGTGTTATGAGCACGGTGTCGTCAGCGAAGCGAAGATGGTGCAGTTGCCGGCCGTCGACCTTCACTCCCATGTCATCCCATTCTAGTTCGCGCATGACGTTTTCGAGGGTGGCGCTGAAGAGCTTCGGGGATATGGTATCCCCTTGTCGAACCCCTCTCTTCACGTCAATGACGACGTCGTTGTAGAATGGTGAGATCTTGGTCGTGAATCCACTGTACAGCTCTCGAAGGACTCTGATGTACTGAGTAGGAACGCCCTGGGTGAGCAGGGCTTCCATAACCGCTTCAGTCTCGACGGAGTCGAATGCCTTCTTCAGGTCAATGAACGTAAGGCAAAGCGGCAGCTTGTACTCTCGCGACACTTCGATGAGCTTCGTAATGGTGTGTATGTGGTCGATCGTGCTGAATCCTCTCCGAAATCCTGCTTGTTCGCATGGCTGTCCTTCGTCCAGCGTTCTACTAATCCTATTCAGGATGACTCGAGTGAACAGCTTGTAGACTACCGACAGCAGGCAGATCGGGCGATAGTTGCCAATGTCGTGCACGTCTCCCTTCTTGTACAGCAAGACGGTCTTGCTGGTCTTCCACTGAGATGGAACCTTGCATTCGGATAGGTAGCGTGTGAAGAGCCGCGCCAAGGTGTTGATGAGCGCTGGCGGGAGGTTCTTCAGGTGTTCAGCTCTGATCCTGTCAGGACCGGGTGCTGTACGTTTCTTCACCGACGAGATGGCGTGTCGGATCTCGGAAGGGAGAACAGAGGGGATGACGTATCCATCCTGCGGAAGATGGCGTAGGGGCAGGTGGACGTGGCTATCGAAGAGATCGGAGTAGAAGTCGTGGATGACTTTCTCCATGGTCCTTCTGGAAGAGGTGACGGTTCCGTCAGGACGTCGGAGAGCGGTCATCTTGGTCTTGAAGTTGGCGAAGTTCCGGCGGGCATTGCGGATGCTCAGCCCTGCCTCTGCTGCTTCAGCCAACACTTCCGCCCTTCTCTCCTTCAGATCTTCCTTTATCGCCGCTCTGCATAGCTTTGCAAGCTCGGACGTCAGTTGATAGTTGCCTGACGCTCGTGCTGCTCCACGTTGGCGTATCAGCTCGAGAGTTTCCGGAGACAGGCGTCTCTTGGTGGTCTTCAAGCTCTCGGCTCCCTTAGCACTATCGTGGAGATGGTGCACGAAGCGATCGTATTCCTCGTCGACGTTGTCCATGACGGCATCTTCCCAAAGGCCGACAAGAGAGGTGTAGAGATCCCAGTTGATGGTCGTTCTGGGACTCCTCTTCTTGAACTTCGCGGCCTTCTCTCCTTGACGCGAAAAGCGGAACCTCGCGCGAAGGAGGCGGTGGTCCGATCCCGTGTAGAACTTGGGGACAACGGAGACATCGGTCAGGCAATACTTGCGATTGAAGATGATGTGGTCGATCTCGTTGTGGAACTGGCCACCGGGGGATTCCCAGGTCCATCGTAGGGAGGGAGGCTTCTGGAACTGCGAGTTTCCATGGATGGTCTTGGTCGACATGATAAACTCAGACAGCCTTTCACCTTGCTCGTTCCACTCCAAACCGTGGGTTCCGATGTGAAGTTCTTCCAGCGACCTTCGTGGCCCGATCTTGGCATTGAAGTCGCCGACGATCACCTTGTAGAAGGTGTGATCTTCCTTATAGAACTTCTCCAGCTCCACGTAGAAGGCCTCGACGTCTTCGTCGTCGTAGTCGGATGTTGGGGCATACGCGACGAACACAGTCAAGGCTGGCACGGAGCCACATCGCTTCAGTCGCAGACGTCCGATTCGGCTTGTCAGAGACTCGTACGCATCGATGTTCATGGCCAAGTGCGTGTTGACGAGGACACCAACGCCGCCTACTCCCCTGCTGTCGCATGTTCCGAGGAACAGTTCTTCTCCGGAGTCGTAGGCGGCGTGTAGGGGGTGGTGTCTTCTCGTCTCGGTCAGTCCGATGACGTCGTACTTGATCTTCCTGGCTTGCATCATCAGGTCCTCGACGGATGCTTCCGACGCAAGCGTGCGGGCGTTGTAAGTACAGATCGTCATCCTAGTCCTTCTCAGTTTGCGCAGCCTGGTTAGGCCCTGAGATTTTAGCAGCCTCTCCGTACTCGTCCTTCCCATCGCTGCAGAAATGGGGGCTCTTTCGGGGTCAGGGGAATGAGGCCCTTTAGTGCTGCTGTGTTTGACTGGAATACAACACGGGTAGCTAGTCAGGCTCTGTCGTGCGGGCGGGGTACTCCGGGCAGCCAGCCAGACTGCCCGAAGGGACGGGGCGAGACTTAAGGCGGCCTCGAATCGCCTTACATATACTCCCAGTCTACCGAGTGCAAGCTTTTGGCCGAGCCGACACAGTTACAATCCGCACAGTCACGGACACATCCACGCACACTGTGCACGAACATGCCGCTCCCACGCACAAGGAACGCATCGACCCGACACAGCAGGAGCAAGGAGTCCATCCCCTGCATCCCACCTGCGTCTCTGGGCAGTACACGGTCGCATTTGGTTCGCGTTTAATTCCCCTATCCACCACCCGGGGACGCGCCACGTGGCCCTGCGACAAGCGGCCCGAGATCCCTCTTAACAAGAGAGCCCGAAGGCTCTCTATCGAGGGAGATCCGTGGATTCGGGGCCATAAATTCGCTGGAGAAATTCGGGGCCACATTTGGGTTGATATCAAACTTTTTGATATCAACCCAAATGTGGCCCCGAATTTCTCCAGCACTGGTTAACTTCCAGTGCTCTCCATGCCTCTCGAGAACGCTACAAGGCCTACTAGGTGACAATTTTTTTTTGTCATTTTTGGGCCACCCAGCGAGCGGCCCGATCTGCTATTTCGTTGGTAAATCAATACAAACCACTATTCTGGCCCTTTATTTTAACGGTTGTCCATAAATTCCAAGTCTTCACTAAGACAGCGAGTTGGACAAAGGAGTTATGCCAGCAACTCGGAGGATCGCCGCGGTCGCTCTGATCTTTATCATAATAATAAAGGAATAACGGATAACGGACGGCGTTATTCAATCCATCTTTGGATGTGCCTCGCATTGTAGGGATGTCGTGAAGACAATTTGAATGCGTATTTGGCCATACAGTGATGCGGTGGCCAGACGATGAACGCGCTTTACCCTTCCCAGATCAATTAACCGAACTCGCAGGTTTGGAAGGCTTAGTTGACCTGGGCGGGGAATCCGAACCAAGAACCAAGTATCGGATGACGTGAGCACCAAGGCACCTTCTCCGACTGCGCTTTGTACACCCTTTAGAGCGAGCGAGCGACAGCTTGTAGAGTGCGCACTTGGGGGATCTATACGAAATTCCTAGCTGTCCAAATCAGGAATTACTCTAAGACTGTCCAGCTTGCTCTTGGAGTACGCCGTGAGCAATGCATACAGAATCGAACCTATCAGTCGAGTGGGCGCGGAAGCCTGTAGATTGACCGTTTAAGGAATTTTATCGGACATTCCCAGCTTTTCAGGAATTGCTGTACTCTGTCTCGGCAAGATTTTAGGGTACGTTGTTCTTAGCTTTCTATCAGCTCCTTAACGACATTTCGTGAATCCTCTCAGCGCCGTCTTAGCGTAATTTGAGTCTCCTTTGTGCGAATCGTGGAGCCAGATGCCTCCAGTGCCTGCAGAGCCAGGAAGTGGAGATTTTTTCTCTCATTTTTTCCACTCGTCGGCTTCCCGCTCACACGGGTTAGTGTTGGTCCTGCTTTTTCGACACGGCCATTTTCTCACACTGGGCCGCCTCGGGGCTCTTCAGCGAACACATCGCGACAGGTGGCGTATTTGTTGTTTGCTGACCTCCAACACTTGCAGGCACTCGGCTGAGAAATTTCAGAGAGCACTTGGCCGGGGAATGTGGAACGGAGACTTTATGCGACTTTATTGCGCTTCCATGTGGAATGGAGTTCGTTAGCGGGACGGAATAGCAGAAGGAAAAGACCTCAGTGGTTGTGCCGACGACGCATCTCAGATATCGGCGGTAGGAACATGCCTTCCAGCTGGAACAATTGTGGCAGGGCCCTGACCGTTAGTAGAGCCGCAAAAGGAAATGAAATATTCTGAAGAGTCGTTGAAGGCTTGCTAACAAAGTTGCCAAGGGCCTTCTACGCGTAACGGCCGTTGATTCGGAGAGGTGGGGGGGGGGGGAATGGTACGGCATTTCGTTCACCCTTAGTCTTCTGATAGAAATCGTTCTTATAGATCAAGTGCTCAGGTCTCCTAAAGTAAAAGTTCATGTGAATTCGAAGTCATGCAGCTTTGCGGTAACGCCTCCACTAAAATGACAAAAGCCCAACTCCGAGTGAAAGCTCATAGCAACGTGTAAGGGTGAGGTCAAATAAAAAAAAAGAAATGGAAAGAAGAGAAATAATGCGCCATAGGCTCGTCTAAAATTTTGCATTTAACACTCGATTCATTGTGTTTTGCTTGAATGCTTGTTACGATTTCTTCCCAAAGGGATCGTTCGTTGATTTATTTGTGCTTCTATTAAGGTTGAAATTTGAAAAAAATCCACTAATGCTTGCGAAAAATGCAGGTTATCCTAAAAAGTGCAGGTACTACTTGAAAGGTACTAACATTGCCTGTAGTAAAGCTCTTAAAAATGTCTGAGACTCATATAAAAGCGTAGAGTAACGGAATTTCCTTGGCGTGTAAACAGTCAAGATTGCGTCACGTCTCTGCATAAAACCTTGCATTTCAGACACGATCGGTTGTGCATGGTCTGAGTGCTTGCTACAGTCTTGCTACTACTTACCCACGTTAGCCTATGCTCTGCTTCTTTTAACGGTTAGAGCTTGACATTCACGTGAAAGACAGGGGACCTTTACCGTCGCCTACTAACAGGTGTCAGGTTTTCGTAGCTTCGATACCACCGCGTCCTGGTTTTTCCGCGCATTTGAAGCTGATTCTACAGGGTGTCTCAAAAAATGTATACACTGTTTGAAAGCTGATAACTTTGCTCACAATAAAGGTACTAAAGAAGCTAAAGGCTCATACGAAAGCTTACGAAAATTAGAAACTTTATGACATATTAGCCGCACGAAATGCACTATGCACTCGTCTGAAATTTTGGATTTACAGTCGATTGATTGTGTTTTGCTTGAATACATGTCATGATTTCTTCACAAACTGGCCACTTCGATTTAATTGGGCTTCTTTTGAGGTTTAAAACTTAAAAACACACTACTGCTTGCGAAAAATGGAGGGTATCCTAAAAAAAGAATGCAGATAAATACTATTTGAAAGGTTCTAACTTTGCTGCTAGTGAAGTGTTTGAAGATGTTTAAGACACATATGAAAGCGCAGTATAACGAGATCGCTATGGCGTGCAAATAGTCAAGATTACGCCATGCTCCCGCCTGAAACCTTGTATTTCCGACTCGATTGATTGTGCATGGGCTGAATGTTTGTTACAATCTTGCTACTACTTGGTCAACTTAACCTGTGATGTGTTCTTTTTTTAATGTTTGGAACTTGGCAATTATGCGAAATACATGTGACATGCGAGCTTATTGATTGCACAATTCAAATGTAAGCAGGAGCCTCTTTTTCCAAGACGGCTTCTGTGGACTGATTAAGCAGCATTCAAACTGAACGGAGAGGTTAAACGGCATAACTGCAGCTACTGGACTACGGAAAACGTTGAACGAAGCACAGCACACGTTAATCTGGCCAAGTAGTGACAAGATTGTAACAGGCATTCAGCCCATGCACAACCAATCGAGTCGGAAATGCATGGCTTTAGATGGGGGCATGGCGCAATCTCGTTGATTTACATGCCATAGAAACAGTGCCTGCATTTGTTAGGATACCGTGCATTTTCTGTAGCATTAGCGCGTTTTTAGGTTTTAATCTTTAAAAGAAGCACTAATCAACCGATCCGGCCACTCTGTGAAGGAGTTATAACTAGTATTCAAGCCAAACACAATCAATCGAGTGTAAAATGCAAAATATCATACGAGTGCATGAGGCAGTCCATACCGCTCATATGCCAGAAAATTTCTGTTTTCTTAGGCTTTCATATGATCCATTCAATTTTTCAGTATATTTACTGTGAGCAAAATTTATCACCTTTCAAACAGTGTATACATTTTTTTTGAGACACCCTGTATAACTGCAGCTCCCCCTTCCTAAAGCGTCCCAGTACCAAACATCCTTTAAGCTTTCCAAACCTTTCTTTGGAAATATCATATAAAATAAGGTCTTCATTCGGCAGGACGAGGTCACATCTGTTGCAGCGGTCGTGTACGATCCCAAGGTGTATTATTTTCTTGATTAAAAATGCTCCTTCTCCGCTGAACTGTTAACAAACTACAGATGGTGGAGAATGGGGGAATTCAACAGAAGGAAGTCTTGCCTTGCAGAAAAACCTCGGTGCACAAAATTTCGAGGAAAGTTAGAGTTTTTAGAGCTTTGTGACCACTTCTGCCAGCGTATTTTGACCATATCACTAGGCCCACGTGAAAAAATGCATTCTCCCACACGATCGTATAACAGCAACCATGAGTGAGAAAGAACTAAACAACTAGCACAGGCAACAGTTCGTTCAAGAACGTTAAGAACGTAACGTGCTAACTACGCATCAAATTATTCACAAACTCGGCAACAAACTGATACATGCATTCGACATATCAAGTGTTAATGGTAGGTTCACAGAGATTAATGTTGCTTACAATACCGCCCGCGTCGCGCGGTCAAAAAGACGGTTTGCGACGGAAAAATCCGTCGCAAACCGTCGCATGCTCATAACTCCTTTAATTTTGAGTTGTTTCAGAAGCAGTTGGTACCATTCGATTCGTCTCCTCGAGAGCCATAAAACCATGTATAAAACCTTGCCAGGCCACCGCGTTTTCGTTGTGGACGGCCTAAAAAAATAACTGCAGCAGGCTTTTGCGATTGAAGCACCTTATTTTAAAGGACGTGCATGTGACTTGCACTGTTTTCGGAGTATCTCAGGCATGGTGTGCGTTGTCAGTGCTCTGTCATGCCTGGAATGTTCCGAGAGTGCGCCGTGCAAAATGCATATAGGATCGAACCTATCAATCGAATGGGCGGAAGCATGCCCACTGGGTTTCTATCTTCACTTACTGGAAAATGTAAAGCCTTCAAGAATATTTCAAAACGTTTAGAGAAATTTTTCAGAAATTTCCAGACGCCCTACTCGGGAGTTGCTTCAATCTGTCCCGGCGAGACTTATGAGTGCACCGTGTGCAATTCGTGTAGAGATGAACCTATCAATCGAGTGGGTTCGACAACTGGTAGAGTGAGCGTTTGGAGAATTCTGTCATAAATTTCCAGCAGCCCTGCTAAGGAATTGCTCTAATGCTGTCCAGCTAGCCTTTAGAGTGCGTCGTGAACAGCGCATATAAATTGCACGCGCGGGCATGTTCGGAGCGCAATAACTCTCTCGAGTTCAAATGGTTTCGGCTGCAACTCCTGGGTATTGTAGGCAGTAAAACGTTGTAGTAGCACACTAAAGTAGAACGGTGTAGCTTGAGAAGGGGCAATGTTACAGGGGTGCGAAGATGCAGGTGAGGCTTGTATGACGCAATTTTTTCCGATTTCGGTGGACCACTGCGGGAAGATCCGACGAGCAAACGGCCTTGAAACGCGCAGACAAACATAGAGCTTAGGATGCTTCACTATGACATGCTCAGTACTCCTCAGCTTCCTAAACTGTTTTAGCCTCAGCTGCCACTTTAAAGCGGCGGAAGATAGCGGTTAGAGTTTCTTGCGCTCTTACTCGCCCAGATGTGAGTGCTCGACAGGAACAATGGCACCATTCTGTTCAGCATGAAAAGCGCTATCGAACGGTACCAATTTCGACCGCTTCTGGAAACATCGGTTTTTTGACAGTCTCGCATCGAGGGCGAGGCCGCTCGAGGCCGCGGCAGACGGACGATGACGTCATCGAAAACCGACGTTTTCGAAATGGGCCATGCTTGGTACCGTTCGATAGAGCTTTTCATTTTGAACTGAACTATATGTTGAGATGAATATGTTATTGAGAATAGAGAAAACTGTACTCTGAGAGAGTAAGAGCGAGGAGAACATCGACGTTATTGTGCTAAATTGCACGCGCGGGCGTGTTCTAAGCGCAATAACTCTGTCATTTGTGACCTTTCCGGTTGCAGCTTGTCGATTTTGTAGGCAGTAAAATGGTCTAGTAGAGCGCTAAAATACAGCGATGTAGCTTATGATTGGACAAAGTTACAGCGGTGCGAAAATGCAGGTGAAGCTTGTGTGGCACGATTTTTTCCAAATTCAGTCGACCCCTGCGGGAAGACGCAGAGAGCTAATGGCCTGCAAATGCACAGGCGAGCAGAGCGCTTAAGGTTCTTTACGATGACATGCTCGCAACTCCTTAGCTGATTAAACTGCCTTAGCACCAGCTGCCATTTTAGGGCGGCGGAATTTTAGTGTTGAAGTTTCCTGCGCCATTATTCGTTCAGGTTTGAGTGTTCGACGCTAGCAGTTCTACCGATCTGTTCGGCATAGAAAGCGCTATCGAATTGTGCTAATTTCGACCGATTTTGGAAACATCGATTTTTTGACAATTTCCCATCGAGGACGGGGAGCTCCAAGCTGAGCCTGCGCGGACGATGACGTCATCGAAAATCGATATTTTCGAAATTGGCCAAACTTTCTCGTCCAAAATCATCTAGGGGTTATTTGGGGCGCTGATTACGAACCCGAAGTCCGTTTTTGAAAATTCCGCCGATTTCTGTAGGTTTTGGATATTCTTCGGGATAATTGGATGTGGTCTGGTCAGGATCACCGATTTCGCTCAAACTTCGTATAGGCGCGGGGACTTATTCGGGGTGCCGAACACGATGCCGAAGTTCATTCGGACGCTTACGGCAGGAGACCGCCCATGCCGATAACTGAGCGTGATCGGTGGTCCTGACACGACCACCCTCAAACAGAAATAGCCTACTAGCCTAAATCGGCGGATTTTTCAAAAACGGGCGTCGGATTCGTAATCAGCTCCCCAAATAACCGCCTAGGGACGAGGGTTTTGGACGAAGTTTGCACGAGGAAATTTGGCCAATTTCGAGAATATCGGTTTTCGATGACGTCATCGTCCGCGCCGGCTTGGCCAGTGGCGCCCACGTCCTCGATGGGAAATTGTCAAAAAATCGATTTCTTTGAAATTGGTCAAGAGTGACACCATTCGATAGAGCTTTTCGTGGCGAACAAAATTGTGCTGGGAGTGTCGAAAACCCAAATGTGGCCGAGTAAAAGAGCAGGAAACTTCAATCGCAAAGTTCGCCGCCCTAAAATGGCAGATGAGGCTAAGGCAGTTTAGGCAGCTGGGAAGTTGCGAGCATATCGTCTTAAAGCACCTTAGGTGTTCTGCTCGCCTATGTATTTGCATGCCCTTGGCTCACCGTACCTTTGCGCAATGGTCGACCGAAATCGGAAAAAATTGGGTCGCACAAGCCTCACCTGCATTTTCGTAGTGCTGTAATTTACTCCATTAATGAGCTACACCGTTGTGCACTAGAGAACTTTGAAAACCTTGTACTGCCTACAAAGTCCTCGAGTTTCAGCCGAAACGATTTGATCTTGATAGAGTTATTGAAGCTACGAACTCGCCCGCGCGTGCATTTGCGAGCGGTCGCCCCACTGCATTAATAGCTTCTGTTCTATATGCGTTGTTCATAGTGTACTATAAAGCCTCCCCGGGACGGAATACAGCAACTCCTGAGTAGAGTGGGAGTGAATTTCTAATCTGTTCTGATTTCAAACGGTTCTATCGTATGTGCATTTTGCACGGCGCACTCTCTCTTCTCGCTTCTTAAAACCTCTTCATTTGTTTAAGCTGCTGTCAGTGTGCGCACTAAAGCACCTAAAGAGGGTACGACATTTGAACCGCTTCCGCTCACTCGATTGATAGGCTCGATCCTGCATGCATTGTGTACGGCACACTCCAAAGGCTCGTCGAACTGCCTGGAGCAAAATCCTAAGTAGGATGACCGGGAATTTCATATAAAATTCTCCAAGCGGTGCAAGATAGTCTTGAAGGCTTTACATTTTCCGTCAAATGAAGATAAAAACCCAGTGGGCATGCTTCCGCCCATTCGATTGATAGGTTCGATACTATATGCATTGTGCACGGCGCACTCTCGGAACATTCCAGGCATGGCAGAGCACTGACAACGCACGCCATGCTTGAGATACTCCGAAAACACTGCACGTCCTGGAAAATAAGGTGCTTCAATCGCAAAAGCCTGCTGCAGTTATTTTTTTAGGCCGTCCACAACGAAAACGCGGTGGCCTGGTAAAATTTTATACATGGTTTTATAGCTCTAGAGGAGACCAATCGAATGGTATTAACTGCTTCTGAAACAACTCAAAATTGAAGGAGTTATGAGCATGCGACGGTTTCCGTCGCAAGCCGTCCTTTTGACCGCGCGACGCGGGCGGTATTGTACTATAGGGTTTTTATTCCTCCCAAATTAATTAAGTTTTTTGTCGAAATCTTTTGTCGAATATCGAATCTCTTCTTCTTTTACAGGCTTAGATTAGCTTTCAAACAGTTTCAAAATTTGGGAGAATTTCAAAAAAGGTCGAAAAATTGGTGAGAATTTTAAGACTAGCTGATTAAAG
The DNA here is from genome assembly GCA_947359475.1 of Heligmosomoides polygyrus bakeri. Taxonomy (NCBI): domain Eukaryota; kingdom Metazoa; phylum Nematoda; class Chromadorea; order Rhabditida; family Heligmosomidae; genus Heligmosomoides; species Heligmosomoides polygyrus. The sequence continues at coordinate 14,069,529 of OX375866.1, forward strand.
AACACACTGCTACTGATGGCTACCTCTTAAAATCAGCAGAATGCGACTGTTTTCATCCTAGCATTCTCCTATTGTAAGACGAAGTCGTCAATCAGATGCTGTTCATCAGTTGATAAAATTAACGACTGCGAGGCGTTTTCTACCCCACCTCTGACCTACCGTCGAAGTGCTACAGCTTAACGCCATGATTCCCTAGAAGGATTTTATCTAAGTCACTTTGGCACCACCTGAATTATCACGATAGACGCACCTCCGCAGCTGGTGGTAGCCTGTTAATGTGAAGACTGTTTTGAGCGGCAACATAACCTCGCAACTGGCTGTAGTCTGCCGAAAAGCTTATGGATAGAAATAGATAAAAATCTCCGGAGTGCGTTCTTGTTGGACTGATGCACTACAGCACCGGCCTTCCAGATTTTCAGGTGCTCTTGTCGTCAGGGCGCATAGACCACAGTCGGAGGAAGCGGTGGTAGTCGCGTGCACCTGATTCAAGGTTCTTGGTCGATTACAATTCCTCCGGGATCTGCGAATTGGTACCGGACTTCTCCAAAGCACAAAGCACTGACTTGTCCATCGGCTGGCCACCTGAAGTCATTGTATAGGCCAAACACGCACTCAAATCGCCTTCACGATATCCCTCAAAAGTAGGAGTGCGTGGCGCATCCCAAAAGAGTACTGAGTAATGCCATCCTTTATTCTTTATCTTCTACCAATCCACCGCTCGAACTAATGAGGGCTTTATTGAGACTTGGATTCAAGCACAACTACATCGCAACGGCCCTAATATGCACAAATAGTGTGCTCAAATAATTTATTTATTATCCTCTCACCATCTTCCAACAACAAAATAACGCAACAATTAAATGAATTCAGCAAAGGCACTTATACCACAGAGCAATGAGTTGTGAACAATTGAGATTTGATTCGCCAGCTCATCACCAAGTGCAGGCAACTGCTCTTTCGTCGCCTCTGCCATATCGTCCAACTGAAACACAAGCCGTTAGGTAGTGTGTATCGGATCAGGTTTAATTAAGGAGGACATCACTTACATAGACAACTTCTCCATGTTAAGGCGAACTGTTCGAGCACATCAAGAGGTTCAGATAAGTTATTCTACTTGAAGTGGGAGGGAATAATACGCCATGTACTCATCCAGGAATGTATACTTGACTGATTGTGTAAACATCTTTTGCAAGGAGTTTCGCAATATGTATTAGGTTGGCAACTAAATTCGTGGACTCAGCTTACCACTTTATTTGTGCATCAATTCTTGTTCTTTACACTGTTTAAAACCCATTAGTCTGCACTTCTCGAATCTACTTTTGATGTCCTGCCATTTTGATTCAGTGAAAATTTTTTAGTCTGAAATGAAAAGAAACAAAGTCACTATTCGCGAACGCCTTCTTCATGAGTATCAGCTCGGCCATTCTGCAACTGGAGCCCGACAGAACACACGTGCAGCTGCAGGAGATGAAGTTGTCCAACGATCGAGAGTTTTCAGATGGTTCAATAGGTTATGAGGGCAACGTTGAAGGTAAAGAGAAGCGGCGCACCGGACGACCGATTGCCCCTGATCGTCGAGCTTAATTAGCGACATCGAAGGAAATCCGAGTTTGAGAACGCGTATGTTGGCACTATGGGCGCGTGTAGCGCAGTCGGAGGAGGCGCCGGCTGTCGTCTGCACCCGATACCAGGTTCCTGGTTCGGATTTCCCGCCCAGGCCAACCAAGCCTTCCATCCCTTCGGGGTCGGTGAATTGGTACCAGACTTGTCTGGGAAGGGCAAAGCACTGACTTGTTCATCGGCTGGCCACCGCAAGTCATTGTATGGCCAAATAGTACGCATTCAACACGCCTCCACGACATCCCGTAAAAGTAGAATGAGTGGCGCATCCCAAAGAGGATTGAATAACGCCGTCCTTTATCCTTATCCTTTTATGTTGGCACTCGACTTAATGTGCTCACACACCTCTATTGAGAAGATTCTGCACAGCATTTGCTTTTCTGTGAAGCTCGGTAGATGGGTACCTTACGATTTGAGGAGGAAGCGTGTGGATTCTGCGAAAGAATTGTTGGATCGTCAAAAGCAGGAACCATTGCTCTACCCATTGATAACAACATGTGATGAAAAGTGAATTCAACTGAAGACTCGTCAGCGTTCTAACCAGTGGTTTAGAGCAAAGTAAAAGCCGCTGCTAACGCCGAAGCCTGATCTCTAGCAGAACGAGGTGATGCTCTCCGTTTGGTAGTGTTGGGAACGCGTTACCTTCTGGTAAGAGGTTGAGAGCGGTTACAGCATTGGTACCGAAGTCGACTCTTCTCAGTCTGACCGGGTGCAGGCTGAACCCCGCCAGAATCGGTTCCGACAGCTTTTCAGAAGTGGCATTATCCTTCAGCAGGATAACGCCAGACCACACTTCGCGAACAGGACTCTTCAAAAATAGCGCACCTTGGCCGTGAGCTTCTAACCCAACCACCCTACAGCCCAGATTGTGATCCGAGTAACTACACCTGTTTAGTTCGGTGCAGCTCTTCTTGGTTGGAAGGCGATTTATTAGTGTGGACCAGGTCAAAATGCACCTAAAAGAATTTTTCGCCTTAAGACCACAGGAATTCGATAGACACGGGACAGACTACCTGAGTTTTGCGATGAAGACTAAACTTGAAAAGTAATTTTACTCCCTGTTAAAGAAAATTCTGTACTTGTAGCTAATGTGGCCTACCTTGGAGGGATTCAGAAAGTACCAGACCAATGAAGCCGTTAAGAGGCGTGCACGACCGGTGCTCTGATGTGTCGTTGATCCCATAGAATGAATGACTGGCGCATCCCCACCTTTCGATTTAGGTCAAGTTGAATACCAGTACCAAAATTGACAAATGGTGGTTTTTTCAAGTTTTGGTCATTTTTGAGTTTGAAATAGTTGGCCGCTTTTAAGTTCTTTGCTCACACAGTGTCTGTATCGACTTTAGTATATCTAGTTTTCCTTGAGTTTGATTTTTCACTTCTCCCTGCGGTGGAGTTAGCTTATCAATTCTTTGATGCATTAGCGCATCCTTTAACGAATAAATAAATAAATAAATAAGTGAGTAGATTGGAGAACTATCTCGGATACTAGTTGTCGAATTGGCCTACATGGTGTGGGAGTGAGAGGCGCGCGATAGCCAATCAAAGGAAATAGAACAACGGCCGAACACGCTACATATTAGGGTATCGATCGGACATCACCTGTATCACCTGTCGTCCCGTTGATCATCGACTTGCTCGAGCGGGCGCCAGCAGCGTCTCCATTCGTCCCTGTCGCGTGCCAGAGTGGTCCAATGGATCCTCCTCGCTCGAGGGACACGAAGAGCGTCATATCGGTCGTTCAGGGCTTTCACGAAGAAGTCCGACCAACGCGTTGGTGGGCGTCCCGGTGTTCTCTTGACATCCCGCGGAATCCAGTCGGTAACGGCTCTCGTCCAGCGGGTGTCTACGAAGCGAATTACGTGGCCGGCCCACCTAATTTTCGACAACTTGGCCCACGCGACAGCGTCTCTGATCTTCGAACGTTGGCGAAGCTTGGAACTCCGAGGTCTTCTCTCACTTGCGTGAGTCGTGTCACTCCGAGCATCGTCCTCTCGATTCCACGCTGCGCGACGCTGATCGCGTGTTCGTCCTGCTTTCGTATAGCCCAGGTCTCTGAGGCGTAGGTTAGGGCAGGAAGAACGGTAGAGTCGAATAGGTGGGCACGGAGTCGGACGTTCTTCGTCTTCTTCGCGACTTCTTCGACGCTCTTGAAAGCTCCCCAAGCCGCTCGTTTCCTCCTGCTCAGCTCCGGCGCTAGGTCGTTGGCCATATTGACTTCGCGACCCAGATACACGTAGCTGGAGCATTCGGAGATGTTCGTTCCGTTGAGCGAGAATGGGGCATCAGAGACTTGTCCGTTCCTCATGAACATCGTCTTCGTAAGATTCAGCTGCAGTCCAACGTTCCCACATACACGATCGATGTCGGCCAGCATTCGATCCGCCTGGCTGATGCTCGGTGTTATGAGCACGATGTCGTCAGCGAAACGAAGATGGTGCAGCTGCTGGCCGTCGACCTTCACTCCCATGTCTTCCCATTCATGACGTTTTCGAGGGTGGCGCTGAAGAGCTTCGGGGATATGGTATCCCCTTTCCGAACCCCTCTCCTTACGTCGATGACGACGTCGTTGTAGAATGGAGAAATCTTGGTCGTGAATCCACTGTACAGCTCTCGAAGGACTCTGATGTACTGAGTAGGAACGCCCTGAGTGAGCAGGGCTTCGAGGACCACTTCAGTCTCGACGGAGTCGAATGCCTTCTTCAGGTCGTGAACGTTAGGCACAGCGGCAGCTTATACTCTCGCGACACTTCGATGAGCTTCGTAATGGTGTGTATGTGGTCGATCGCGCTGAATCCTCTCAGAAATCCTGCTTGTTCGCCAGGCTGTTCTTCGTCCAGCGTTCTGCTGATCCTATTCAGGATCACTCGAGTGAACAGCTTGTAGACTGCGGACAGCAGGCAGATCGGGCGATAGTTGCCAATGTCGTGCACGTCTCCCTTCTTGAACAGTAAGACGGTCCTGCTGGTCTTCCACTGAGATGGAACCATGCACTCCGACAGGTAGCGCGTGAAGAGCCGCGCCAGGGTGTTGATGAGCGCTGGCGGGAGGTTCTACAGGTGTTCGGGTCTGATCCTGTCGGGACCGGGTGCTGTACGTTTCTTCACCGACGAGATGGCGTGTCGGATCTCGGAAGGGAGAACAGAGGGAATGACGTATCCATTCTGCTGAAGTGGCATGGGGGCGGATGGACGTGGCTATCGAAGAGATCGGAGTAGAAGTCGTGGATGACCTTCTCCCTGGTCCTTCTGGAAGAGGTGACGGTTCCGTCAGGACGTCGGAGAGCGGTCATCTTGGTCTTGAAGTTGGCGAAGTTCCGGCGGGCATTGCGGATGATCAGCCCTGCCTCTGCTGCTTCAGCCAACACTTCCGCCCTTCTCTCCTTGAGATCTTCCTTTATCGCCCCTCTGCATAGCTTCGCAAGCTCGGACGTCAGGTGGTAGTTGCCTGACTCTCGTGCTGCACCACGCTGGCGTATAAGCTCGAGAGTTTCCGGAGACAGGCGTCTCTTGGTGGTCTTCAAGCTCTCGGCTCCCTTAGCGAGTGCAAGCTTTTGGCCGAGCCGACACAGTTACAATCCGCACAGTCACGGACACATCCGCGCACACTGTGCACGAACATGCCGCTCCCACGCACAGGGAACGCGTCGACCCGACACAGCAGGAGCAAGGAGTCCATCCCCTGCATCCCACCTGCGTCTCTGGGCAGTACACGGTCGATTGGACATACCCTTCTAAATTCAACTTAACTTGGCTGGATAGCTGCATCCGACCCCATCCCTTGTAGGCCACATTAACGACCTTTGTCGCTGGTACTTTTTGTCGCAATAAAAAGCCATGGTCTACACTATTACCTGTGAATAGCCATGTATCCAGTATCCGTAACCAAAACCGCTTCCATGATACGGTCCTCTCACCGAAGACACAGTTCACGATGCATGTTAGAGTCAGAGGCCGATCAATTTTTCCAGAGCATAAGGACATTCGTTGAAACGAACCACTTTGTAGACCTGTTGCATCACCTGTCCAGCGTAATTGTCGGTTTTGCTGGTGGAGAAGAGCACATGCCGAGCGGTCGCATCGTCTGGCGTTCCTCGAGGGTTCACGAAGCACCTCTCGACACTAAATCAGAACTCAAGACGGTATGCAGCCACAGGAAGCTGAACCCTGTAGGAACCTACTTGATCAACTTGTCGTTGTAGCGACTCCTGAAGATGGGAGGTAACTCTCTTGGGCGATTAAGAGCTTCTTCATTCCCTGCTGTCGCTCGGAATGCCTAAAGTGCTCGTTGAACGGGCAAAATAAATATAAGTGGATGTACTGGAAGTGTTGGCGTCCTAAAGACGGCCTACTTTTTTGACTTTTGCTAGATCTACTGTTTTTTTTTACGATAAAAGATAGAATGTGCTGGTGTGCTAGTTTACTTATTTATTTATAGCGTCGAATAAAAGAGAACAAGTAAGCTCCACTAGAAAAAAAGAATCACAAAACAGCTACATACTACACAGTAGGTAGAAGGTATACGTACCTCTGAAGACAATTACGACAAGAATTTAACAGCAATTCCTTGAATGCACTAATATTAGGTTGAGTCATAAATTTTGCAACAAAATGTTTCTTCCAGCAAAAATAAAATTATACCATAAATGAAAAATGGTTGACTCATACTAAGTAATTGCCGTTATTCTCAATGAGTTTCCTCCGCTTCTCACGAACTGAGTGGATCTTTGTAGAATTCGGTCGGTTTGGACCTCAAGAAGTCGTGTACCACCGCCTGACCTCATCGACTTCGGCGAAGCGCCTACCGTGGAGGAAGTGATCGACCGAAACAGATGGCAGTCAGACGGCGCAATGTCCGGGGCGTATCGTGGTGGCTTGATTTTGGTCCAGCCCAATTCCTAGATTTTCTGGCAGGGTCTGAAGTGCCGTAAGCAGTGGGAGTTGCCCTGGAGGACAAAACATTGGCTCGTATCGACTTCTTTCTCCACTCATGTTTGCTGGAACTAGACAAGTTGTTGGCAAAGAAAACGTCGAGGATGGTTCGACTACGTGGAGCAGCTCCCGGTGCAGTGGATCGCTACACGTCCACCAAACGCGCAGAAGAACCGTCTCAATGTGGAGTTCGGATGGATTTTGACGTCAGAGCCCCTCAGCTCGCTGCGTTTCAGCTACTGCTTTCCGGCTTCACAGTTATAGTGTAGCATCCCATTTGCATCGCTACTAAGGATTTGATCCAGCCCCCCCCCATCGGTTGAATCAGTACCGGAGCTCTCGGCAGATTTACTGCGAAGCACAGCGATTTACTTTGGTTTCCGTCAAGGTACGAGGTATTGACGAAGGCGATTTTGGCGACCTTCCAATCTACTGCAGCCGACGAGCGGGAGTTCACTGGGAGGTGTGGAGACCAGCGGTCAGTCCTAGTGTGGTTTGAGAAGGATTTGACTTGATGGGTTTGCGCAGACATCCTTTCTTTACAGCAGTTGATCTTCCCGGGAATGGCTGATCTTCGTTGCCCTTCTGGACGGAAAGGAACTTCTTGTACCATCTCCAATAATTTGTTTGGCTAGGCGTAAACTTGCCGATGACCTCCTCAATGTGCTTCCCCAGTCGCTGGGTTGCTGCTGAGCTTCAATTAATTGAAAATGAAATCATACACTTTTTCACTCTGAGTGGTCATCGTTCTAGTGAAAAAAAACTTTTCAACAACGCAAGGAAAATTAACTACTCATCATCCAAAATTATCGCTAAGAAACAAGTTTGAAACAGAATATAATACTTCAGCGGGTTTACTTTGAATTCCAGAAAAAAACGGAAACGTTGCAAAATTTGATTCAACCTAATAGATAAAGATAGGAGACTTTCGCTTTTCGCAAGCAGTGAAAAACCTCTGTGCAGGGGAGACTTAGTTTAAAATTCTTGAAAATTTTTCAATTCACCTGCTCTAAAAATAAATATACTGTTTGAATTTTTACAAAATCTTCTCATTTTAAAGAAACATAAGACTTGTAGCTTATGTTAACATGCATTTTAAGGCTAAAAAGGGATTATGCCATGTATTAGCATGTCACGATCTTCACTTCATTGGCAGCAGAAATTCTGTTTGATTTCGTTTGTTGTTGAATAACAGTGAGTCTAATATGTTAATTATTAGTTTATTAGCTACATGAATACAAACGAGTGGAAGAAATTGAAGAACTATTAGGTTGTAACGAATTAAATGGCACTGGATCGCGCCATTTTTTGGCGCGTCTTTACGCGTTTGATCAAGAACAAACCGTAACATGTGGCATATCATTTAGAAGCGCAAACTTTGCTCTACCGGTGAGTGCCAAATTTTCTATGTAAAAGTGGGAAAACTTTAGAGTTTTATTGGCTTTTTTGAAGATGGACAAAAGGGTAATCCGAGGCATTTACTTGTATGAATTCAAGCTGGGCACTACAGCTAAGGAGGCGGACGAGGAGATCAACGCCGCATTCGGTCAAGGATGTTCCACAATTCGGACGGCGTATCGTTGGTATCAGAAGTTCCGGAATGTAGATGAGAGCTTGGAAGAACATGAAGGTCGTGGGAGGCATAGTGATGTTGATGAGGACTAGCTGAGAGATGTGGTAGAGGAGGATCCACACAAAGGTATCAGGGAGATAGCGAAGGTTCTTGGCGACAGTCACAGCACAGCTGCCCGGCATCTGAAGGAAATTGGAAAGACCAAAAAGCTGGAAAGATGGGTGCCTCACGAGCTGTCTGAGGAGCAAAGAAACCGACGATATGAGATCTCTTCCGCACTGCTTCTACGGAACGAAACGGACCCATTCCTTGATCGCATAGTAACCTGTGACGAGAAATGGATAACGAACGACAACAGGCAACGATCGGCACAGTGGGTGGACAGCGATGAGAGCCCCAAGGTTTTTGCGAAGCCGGAATTGCACCAAAAGAAAGTAATGGTGACAGTATGGTGGTGTTCGCTGGGAATTATTCACCACAGCTTCCTCCCTCCCGGTGAATCCATCACGGCAAAGAAGTATCACCTGTATCACCTGTCGTCCCGTTGATCATCGACTTGCTCGAGCGGGCGCCAGCGGCGTCTCCATTCGTCCCTGTCGCGTGCCAGAGTGGTCCAATGGGTCCTCCTCGCTCGAGGGACACGAAGAGCGTCATATCGGTCGTTCAGGGCTTTCACGAAGAAGTCCGACCAACGCATTGGTGAGCGTCCTGGTGTTCTTTTGACATCCCGCGGAATCCAGTCTGTGACGGCTCTCGTCCAGCGGGTGTCTGCGAATCGCATTACGTGGCCGGCCCACCTAATTTTCGACGACTTGGCCCATGCGACAGCGTCTCTGATCTTCGAACGTCGGCGAAGCTCGGAACTCCGGAGGCCTTCTCTCACTTGCGTGAGTCGTGTCACTCCGAGCATCGTCCTCTCGATTCCACGCTGCGCGACGCTGATCGCGTGTTCATCCTGCTTTCGTATAGCCCAGGTCTCTGAGGCGTATGTTAGGGCAGGAACAACAGTGGAGTCGAATAGGTGGGCACGGAGTCGGACGTTCTTCGTTTTCTTCACGACTTCTTCGACGCTCTTGAAAGCTCCCCAAGCCGCTCGTTTCCTCCTGCTCAGCTCTGGTGCTAGGTCGTTGGCCATGTTGACTTCGCGACCCAGATACACATAGCTGGAGCATTCGGAGATGTTCGTTCCGTTGAGCGAGAATGGGGCATCAGAAACCCATCCGTTCTTCATGCACATCGTCTTCGTAAGATTCAGCTGCAGTCCAACGCTTCCACATACACGATCGAAGTCGGCCAGCATTCGTTCCGCCTGGCTAATGCTCGGTGTTATGAGCACGATGTCGTCAGCGAAGCGAAGATGGTGCAGTTGCCGGCCGTCGACCTTCACTCCCATGTCATCCCATTCTAGTTCGCGCATGACGTTTTCGAGGGTGGCGCTGAAGAGCTTCGGGGATATGGTATCCCCTTGTCGAACCCCTCTCTTCACGTCAATGACGACGTCGTTGTAGAATGGTGAGATCTTGGTCGTGAATCCACTGTACAGCTCTCGAAGGACTCCGATGTACTGAGTAGGAACGCCCTGGGTGAGCAGGGCTTCCATGACCGCTTCTGTCTCGACGGAGTCGAATGCCTTCTTCAGGTCGATGAACGTAAGGCACAGCGGCAGCTTGCACTCTCGCGACACTTCGATGAGCTTCGTAATGGTGTGTATGTGGTCGATCGTGCTGAATCCTCTCCGAAATCCTGCTTGTTCGCATGGCTGTCCTTCGTCCAGCGTTCTACTAATCCTGTTGAGGATGACTCGAGTGAACAGCTTGTAGACTACGGACAGCAGGCAGATCGGGCGATAGTTGCCAATGTCGTGCACGTCTCCCTTCTTGTACAGCAAGACGGTCTTGCTGGTCTTCCACTGAGATGGAACCTTGCATTCGGACAGGTAGCGTGTGAAGAGCCGCGCCAAGGTGTTGATGAGCGCTGGCGGGAGGTTCTTCAGGTGTTCAGCTCTGATCCTGTCAGGACCGGGTGCTGTACGTTCCTTCACCGACGAGATGGCGTGTCGGATTTCGGAAGAGAGAGCAGAGGGGACGACGTATCCATCCTGCGGAAGATGGCATGGGGGCAGCTGGACGTGGCTATCGAAGAGATCGGAGTAGAAGTCGTGGATGACTTTCTCCATGGTCCTTCTGGAAGAGGTGATGGTTCCGTCAGGACGTCGGAGAGCGGTCATCTTGGTCTTGAAGTTGGCGAAGTTCCGGCGGGCATTGCGGATGCTCAGCCCTGCCTCTGCTGCTTCAGCCAACACTTCCGCCCTTCTCTCCTTCAGATCTTCCTTTATCGCCGCTCTGCATAGTTTTGCAAGCTCGGACGTCAGTTGATAGTTGCCTAACGCTCGTGATGCTCCACGCTGGCGTATCAGCTCGAGAGTTTCCGGAGACAGACGTGTCTTGGTGGTCTTCAAGCTCTCGACTCCCTTAGCACTATCGTGGAGATGGTGCACGAAGCGGTCGTATTCCTCGTCGACGTTGTCCATGACGGCATCTTCCCAAAGGCCGACAAGAGAGGTGTAGAGATCCCAGTTGATGGGCGTTCTGGGACTCCTCTTCTTGATCTTCGCGGCCTTCTCTCCTTGACGCGAAAAGCGGAACCTCGCGCGAAGGAGGCGGTGGTCCGATCCCGTGTAGAACTTGGGGACAACGGAGACATCGGTCAGGCAATACTTGCGATTGAAGATGATGTGGTCGATCTCGTTGTGGAAGTGGTCACCGGGGAATTCCCAGGCCCATCGTAGGGAGGGAGGCTTCTGGGACTGCGAGTTTCCATGGATGGTCTTGGTCGACATGATAAACTCAGACAGCCTTTCACCTTGCTCGTTCCACTCCAAACCGTGGGTTCCGATGTGAAGTTCTTCCGGCGACCTTCGTGGCCCGATCTTGGCGTTGAAGTCGCCGACGATCACCTTGTAGAAGGTGTGATCTTCCTTATAGAACTTCTCCAGCTCCACGTAGAAGGCCTCGACGTCTTCGTCGTCGTAGTCGGATGTTGGGGCATACGCGACGAACACAGTCAAGGCTGGCACGGAGCCACATCGCTTCAGTCGCAGACGTCCGATTCGGCTTGTCAGAGACTCGTACGCATCGATGTTCATGGCCAAGTGCGTGTTGACGAGGACACCAACGCCGCCTACTCCCCTGCTGTCGCATGTTCCGAGGAACAGTTCTTCTCCGGAGTCGTAGGCGGCGTGTAGGGGGTGGTGTCTTCTCGTCTCGGTCAGTCCGATGACGTCGTACTTGATCTTCCTGGCTTGCATCATCAGGTCCTCGACGGATGCTTCCGACACAAGCGTGCGGGCGTTGTAAGTACAGATCGTCATCCTAGTCCTTCTCAGTTTGCACAGCCTGGTTAGTCCCTGAGATTTTAGCAGCCTCTCCGTACTCGTCCTTCCCATCGCTGCAGAAATGGGGGCTCTTTCGGGGTCAGGGGAATGAGGCCCTTTAGTGCTGCTGTGTTTGACTGGAATACAACACGGGTAGCTAGTCAGGCTCTGTCGTGCGGGCGAAGAACTCCGGGCAGCCAGCCAGACTGCCCGAAGGGACGGGGCGAGACTTAAGGCGGCCTCGAATCGCCTTACATATACTCCCAGTCTACCGAGTGCAAGCTTTTGGCCGAGCCGACACAGTTACAATCCGCACAGTCACGGACACATCCACGCACACTGTGCACGAACATACCGCTCCCACGCACAAGGAACGCATCGACCCGACACAGCAGGAGCAAGGAGTCCATCCCCTGCATCCCACCTGCGTCTCTGGGCAGTACACGATCGCATTTGGTTCGCGTTTAATTCCCCTATCCACCACCCGGGGACGCGCCACGTGGCCCTGCGACAAGCGGCCCGAGATCCCTCTTAACAAGAGAGCCCGAAGGCTCTCTATCGAGGGAGATCCGTGGGGCAGAGAAGTACTGCATTGAAGTTGAAGAAATGATGAAGAAGTTGCAGGATATCCGACCGGTCTTGGTAAACCGAAGGCGAGTTCTCCTTCTGCACGACAATGCTCGCCCCCATGTAGCACGAATGACGTTGCAGAAATTGAATGAGCTGAGCATTGAAACTCTACCACATCCTCAGTTTTCTCCCGACCTCTCCCCAACAGACTATCATTTCTTCAAGCATCTTGGCGACTTCTTGGTAGGGAAAATATTCAAATACCAACAGGATGCCGAAAGTGCCTTCGAAGATTTCGTCAATTCCAGAACTTCTAATTTTTACGCTACTGGGATAAAAAAGCTTGTGTCACGTTGGCAAAGATGTGTAGAATCAGAAGGTTTTTATTTCGATTAATAAACTTGCCTACAAGCCGAGATATTAACTGTTTAAATTTACAGTGGTTCAGTGCCATTTATTTCGTTACAACCTAATAGATTTGCAAACCAAAGCTATACTAACCTATCCTTCAACAAAAAAAAATTCTAGCAATCTGAGAGAGTCTCCAGTTTAATCGGTAAGACGCTCGTTTTCATTCGGTTTGGAGGATGCTCACTTTACTTTCAAAATTTAAGTATTATATTATCCAGTTAGGCGTGAAAGTGGTATATAAAGGGGGTCTAAAAAATATACACTGTTTGAAAGGTGATAACGTTGCTCACAGTAAAGGTACTGACAAAGTTAAGTGCTCGTATAAAAGCTTAAGAAAATACTGTCCACGTCCGACTTTCCATAAATCTTGGCATTGTTCGAACAGATATTCCGTAAGTTGCTCTCAGCTGTAGACCAAGATTGGTATCGACCTTTTATTAGGCTTACGTTTCGGCGATGTCGCCTTCGTCAGAGCCTGGAAAAGTCGAGTTCATTTGAAAAACTACTCGCCCAAACGCCATTTCATCATACAGGAGTGAATTCCGAAGGAGACAAGGAGTCAGGAAGCAATGTCGTAGAGCATAGTAACGCTAACCTTAGTGGTGGGGTCGAAGTGATCCACCAGTCACACGTAGCTGGAGGTGGGCTAACTCGGATGGGTTTGCGAGCTTATATCGACTGACCACCTGCCCCTGGGACCCCCTTGAGCACGACCACGTAGGTCAAACCCGCAGAGGTCGACGTAGGGCGCCAGCTCTTGCGTCACCGCGATGCACTCCTCCTTGCGGTTGATTTTTGGATTTCTGGCCGCGATCCAAAACGCTTCGAGAGTTCTGCGTGCCAAGATCGTGACCGCCACCTCAACCATTGCGCTATCGTGGCTCCGGACCCTATGCTCCCCCAACGGAGTAGACACATTAGATCTTCTTAGCCCATCCAAGTGCTCCTTAACCCTGGTGCAAAGCGGTCTCCCCGTCTCCCCTATATACTCATCCCCGCATTGACTGCATGTAATGAGGTACACCACCCCCAATGTCATACAGTCACCTGCACTTCCAAACGGGCAGACAACACAGGATGGTGTAGTGCACGTCCTGTCGTATAGGTGGTTCCGAACTAATTGTCCCTTCAAGTTTGTGGGAGGGATCTCAATCACTCTCACCAGGTCCTGTAAACCTGCTTTACGAAGGCATGTGCGAATAGACGCACTGGTTTCGTCTGATAGAAAAGGGATGCAGAAGGGTATCTTTCCTTCTTCTTGAGCTTGAGCTGCTGTCACCACAGCTCGCCGCCTTCGTCGTCCGTGGAACGCTTCCGTGGGATACCCGTTGGTTCTTGCAATGTGATCTGCCAAATCCCTTGAGAAGGCTTCCTGTTCGGTATCAGACGAAACTTTAGCCGCCGTTCGGTACATATTTCGCACTATTCCCCTTTTAGTACTACTTAGATGGGATGACCGGAAGTGGACAAGGATATTTTTATTGCTCGGCTTGCGGTACCACCTCGCCCTGAAAACTCCTCCCGAGAGGCCAACCTGCACGTTCAGAAATGGAAGCCAATTTTCTGTAGGCTCTTCTCTCGTGAGCTTTATGTGCTCAGACTGCTCATTCAAGAGGGCGAAACATGTGTCCATCTCGGATTGAGTGGAACACACTATGAAGCAGTCATCTATATACCTACAGTATACGATAGGTTTGCACTCTAACGATAAGAGAGGAGCTTCCACTTTCGCCATGAACGCCACCGCAAGCACTTAAGAAAATAGAATTTTTTTACCTATGAGCGGCATGGAATGCTCCGTGCACACTTCTGATATTTTGCATTTTGCACTCGATTGATTGTGTTTTGATTGAATACTTGCTATAATTTCCTCAAAAAGTGGTAGTATCGATCGATTTGTGCTTCTCTTAAGGTTTAAGACTTAAAAACACTATGTATACGGCTTGAAAAAATGCAGGATGTTAAAAAATGCAGGTGCTATTTGAAAGGTCCTAACATCGCCGCTAGTGAAGCCTTTAAAGATGTTTGAGACTCATGTGAAAGCGCAGGGCAGCGAGACTTCTGTGAAATGCAACTAGTCAAGAGTGCGCCTTGTCCCCGCCTAAAATCTTGTATTTAAGACTTGATTGATTGTGCATGGTCTGAATGCTTGTTACAATCTTGCTACTACTTGGTCAGATTTTCCTATACTGCGCTTCTTTTGACGGCTAGAACTCGGCAATCACGTGAAAGACACGGGGCATGCGATTTTATTGATTGCACGATTCAAATGTGAGTAGGAGCCCCACTTTACAAGACGGATTCTGCGGATTGATGAAGCAACATTCAAGCCGAATGGAGAGGTTAATCAGCATAACTGCAGCCACTGGAGTCACAAAACGTTAAAAGAAGCACAGCACAGGTTAATTTGGCCAAGTAGTAACAAGATTGTAACAAGCATTCAGTCCATACACCTCTCGGGCCCGGAGTTCAGTCCGCTTCAACTACCTTGTCAGTCGAGCCGGCGCGAAATACGTCAAGTTATGTAAACACTTTGCTGTACCTGCAAGCGTTGCGGCTTTTAAAAGGATTTTAGAGAAATACCTCTGAATTTTTCCAGTAACTCTCAGGTTCTAAATCTTGTCCTCCCTCTGCTTTCCGTAGCGGTTTTTGATAATCCTCTCTTATCGCTTTGCGCAGAGCAGTGTTTCTTATCTTTCTAGGTTAACTATTGTCGCTATTTGTTGATTCATTCCTTTGTTCTGTTCGTTACCTAATTGATTTTATTGATACTCTTTCTCGGCGCGATGGTGAGCATGCTCACGCTCATCGCTTTACATGTGCTCGTACCACATGTCACAATGAAATGAAATGAAATACACACTCAAACGAGTCTGGAATGCAAGATTTCAGACTAGCGCATGGCGCTAACTTGACCATTTGCACCTCACAGAACTTTCGTTATCCTGTGCTTTCATATGAGGCTTATACAGCTCCAAATGCTTCATGCAATGTTAGAACCTTTCAAACAGTGCCGGCATTTTTTAGGGATCCTCTGTATTCTTCGCAAGCATTGGTGTGTTTTTAAGTTTTAAATCATAAAAGAAGCCAAATCAATCGACATGGCTACTTCGTGAAGAAATTATAACAAGTATTCAAGCGAAGCACAATCAATCGAGTGTAGAAGGCAAACTTTCAGATGAGTGCATGGCGCAATACTTACCACTCATACGTCAGAAAATTTCTATTTCCTCATGCTTTCATACGAGCCCCTAACTTCTTCAGTAGCTTCGCTGTGAGCAAAGTTATCACTTTTCAAACAGTGTATACAATGTTTGAGACACCCTGTACAATTCATGCGAGTCTATAACTCAGTTATATTTCGATTTTAGTCAGAGATGTTGCACCGAAGACCTGGTCTACGCTGTGCAATTACCATCGGTTTTACAGTGACGCATATTGTTGCTGATCTTGTGAACTGGTACGCTTTCATCAATGAAGTATTTGATATTTTGAGTTCATATGATGATATTCGGTTGTATTGCTTCCAATAATAACCTCTGTAGTCATGTTGGAATTTCGTTATGAACTCTTCAAACCGAAGAAACACTCACCGCACACGAAGTCGCCATTAGATGTAGCTGATCGCGAGCGTTTTTAGTGTACGTCGACTGATTAAAAGCATCTATTGACGAGTCCAAATCAGGGAGGTAGACTTCAACGAGCTTTGTCCCCAGTGTGTGAAGGCTGCAATACAAACGTTTAAATTTCTTTGAATTGAAGAACAAGAGACAAAGAACGGTAATAATCAATCTATAGATGAGATTGTTCAGCTGTTTCAGAAAGTAACGGGTATCCAGCCCAAAGTTGGCAGAAGGGAGGGAGGGCGCGAGCTACAGCGCTAGTCTGTCGAGGATAAGAAAGAGGCAAGATACCCTTCTGCGTGCCCTTCATCTCAGACGAAGTGAGTGCAGAGATACGCAGATGCATAAGCAGAGCGGATCTCCAAGACGTTGTAAGGGTTGTAGATGTCCCACCTACAACCTTGAAGACATAGTTGGCCCGGAACCGTATCTACGATCGGACGTGCCCAACCCCGTCCTGTGTAGTTTGCCCCAATGGGAAACAGGAGATTGCATGACATCTGGGGTAGTTTATCTCGTGTCGTGCAATGAGTGTGAGGAGCACTATCTAGGGGAAACGGGCAGACCCCTTTGTGTCAGGATCATGAAGCATCTGGATGGCCTTGGGAAAGCCAATGTCCGCACTCCTTGGGGAGAACACAGGGTCCGGCGCAAAGGGGGCACGATGATTCAGGTGTCTGTCTCGATCCTGGCGCGCGAAAGTGACATTTCGGCACGCAGGACGCTAGAGGCACTTTGGATTGTGGCGAAGAATCCGCAGGTCAATCGCAAGGAAGAGTGCATTGCCATTACTCAAGAACTGGCACCCTTTGTGGAGCTCTGTGGGCTTTGATCTGCTCGATCTGACCCCCGGGGTACTTAAGTTGGGTGGTCCCTAGGACAACAGCTCATTCACCCACGACTCCTTCCAGCTACGGGTGTCTGGTGGTCCAACGTCATCCACTTCGAAGGTTAGTTGTATCTCGGATATCGGATCCTGCCTCTATTTTCCTTAGGAAGAGTACTCTATAGTAAGAAAAGGTGTTTGGGGGAAGAGTCCCACAAGTGTCTCCGACTTTTCCAGGCTCTGAGGAAGGCGACGACGCCGAAACGTCAGCCGTAATAAAGTTGATTGATTACAGAAAACGGTGGCCATCCGATAGAAAAGTTGATGTTTTATCCTTAGAAACATCCTTCCTTTAACTGCACAGATTTAAACTTTTCAACGAGATTTTCATGGATACAAAGAGCAACACAAAATTGTTTCCTGGGAAACGTCCTGTATACTATTATCACACATCTACAGGGGCCATAAGTCCTGCAACAAAACTAATGAATAAAATAAAAAGGACTATAGACGGAAATCCTTTTTAATCCCGGATAAAGGACTCAACCCCTTCTGGGATGCGCCACACATTCTACCCCGTTGGCATGTCGTGGAGGCGATTTGAATGCGTATTCGGCCACACAATGACTTGCGGTGGCCAGCCGATGAACAAGTCAGCGCTTTATCCTTCCCAGACATGTCTGGCAGCAATTCACTGACCCCGGAAGGATGGAAGGTTCAGTTGACCTGGGCAGGAAATCCGAACCACCTGGTATCGGCTGCACGCGACAGCTGGCATCTCCTCCGACTGCGCTACTGCGCTACAGACGCTTTTTTCTGAATACAAATGGACATCTCATCCCTACCTATAGGGAATTGTTGGCATGTCTGCTAATCGTACAGCCAGCTCAATCCAGTACTGACCCATAGCTTTGTGGATCTAAAATCGAACATCATCGTACTATCGAAGGTAAGGACAGAGTGCAGAAACTAACGGCAAAGTCGGCGACGTCCATTAGATTCTCGACAGTGAATGGAGTCTCGTAGAGAGTATGGTACAGGGGATACGTGTGGTGCTTATCCATATCGATCCAGGCGAAGTTCACTGATGGAACGCCTAAACATAACCAGAATATCTCGTTGAAGGCATCTACCTGAGAGTTTTCGAGTACTTCGGAAATGAAACGAAATGATGAATGAACAGAATGCTTGCCCTAAGTTCAAATCCAATTGTAATTGCAAATCAAGAGTTACATTGGAGTCGGTCTTCACAGCGGTCGTAGAATAGCGAATCTATGAATAGTGCCAAGAATACTAGGATAGGTCTTAAAGGTTCTTATCTGAAGTGTCAAGTGTGTAATAATGTTTAAGATCTCTAAACAAATTGTCATTGAAACGGCTCAGCCAGGAAAGTTTGGTTGGTTGGTTAGTTGAAGCTTTGAAGACACTGTTGCGCTCACTTTCACTTTTCCTCTGGTCAGTAATCTCCACTGCCAATTAATAAAACATAAAACGGTAAGGAGACTGCGTCTTCGAGACAAGTTAAGAATTTTGCTTCTAGAATATGGCGTGGTGAATGCTTTTTTAACTATGCGAAAATTGAGGAATAAAACAGAGTTACCGGTAAAATTTGAAGGGTTTCGACCTCCCATGGAACTTCAAGTTGAGACCAGAATCATTAGAAAGAGCTCGGAATGCTGACTACGAATATTGGTGTCAAAATTGCAAAATGAAACTCCTGAGCGAGTTATGGCCTGCCGAAATCGGGAGCCTCACCACATGCTGGCTGTACGTCGCACCTGGCGCGAGAGTGGTGAGTCATCGGGGCTCTTTAAGAGGGACCACCAGCTGCCGCGGTGGCGTAGGGGTGGCGCTCACGTTCGTCGGGTGCGACGTCGTTGGTTCGGTTCCCGTTCCTGCCCCGTTTTTGCAAATCATAAATCATATTCGAAATAACCTTTTGTTCTGAACTATGGCACGTGTCTGATTAAATAGCCGGGAAAACTACCATGTTCAAGTTTTCTTCCCCGTCGTCATCGCAATGATCCCAATTGGACTCGTCATCAGTAGGCACATCTGATCCCAAATTTTCATCCGTTTCGAAATCAACTGAAGCTGTAGCACCATCGCGTAGAATAGCTGCGAATCTTATAGCGATCTTCTTCTCCTCACGAGTTGACGCATCGTTGTCGTCTGGCACCCCAAATTCAGCGAGAAGAATGGACACCACCGTTGCTGGTGAAAAGGACATACTGTGTGAAGAAAAAGCCTAGATCAACGATATTTAGTTCTTCCGTATCATACATTCTACTCACCTTTTTACTTCACACATTTTTTCTTTGTTCCATGAAAGCCAAAGTTGTTAGAAACACCTCTATTTATTCAATATATGATTTAGAACCTATTTGTGCAAAATAGTAGATAAAAATGTCTCCATAGCAGTTTTTGCCTTCAAGCATTTTTACAAAAAGTATGGTAGTCTTCCCAGCATTTAATCAGACACGTGCCATAGTTCAGAACAAAAGGTCATTTCGAAGATGAATTATGATTTGCAGAAGAACGAGCAGCCACGTGGACCGAACCAACGACGTCGCACCCGATGAGCGTGAGCGCTACCCCTGCGCCACAGGCGCAGCAGGCGGCTCCCTCTTACGGAGCCCCGATGACTCACCACTCTCGCGCCCGGTGCGCCGTACAGCCAGCGTGTGGTGAGGCTCCCGATTTCGGTAGGCCATAACTCGCTCAGGAGTTTCATTTTGCAATTTTGACATCGTATTCGTAATCAGCATTACGAGCTCTTTCTAATGATCCCGGCCTCAACTAGAAGTTCCATGGGAGGTCAAAACCCTTCCCTAGTAAGTAGTAGTAAGTGCACAATTTTAGCATACCAGAAAGGTATTTCCTCTAGAAGGCTGCTCGAAGCATTCTTTATTTCTTCCAGAATATACGGAATCTTCATTTCCGTACTGTGATTTATCGATTGTTCGAAAGTTTAGATGTAAACGTTGTGGAAGAAAAATCAGAAAATGGATGAAAGAGCTTTTGCCCATGACTTGTGATCTCACCTCGATCGCGCCAAACTGCAATCTCTGAAAATGTCCAAGAGCGACGTGCTGCACTCAATACTAATATTGTATGACGAACGGACAGTAGAACTCGTTCGCTACTGCTTAGTAACGACAAATAGCAGCTTAATCTCTACATTCAGACAATGGAGCATCGTGTGAGTTCGTCATCACATCTCAGGTTCTCGCCTTCCGTCTATGGCTTTATGTCGGAAACGACAGTGTGGGGTAGGTGGCAAAGATAAGACAACGAAATATTTGATATCTCGATGCTTGTTCTTTCAACAAAAGGGGAACGACCAGATCATTGTCTACAAAATGCTAAACTCAGGAAAGGATCAGTCTGCAGAGCAGTTTATAGCATTTTGCCTTCCAATACTAGAGGTGCTCAGGTAAAACCTCATTTGCCAGGATCGAAGCTGGTTCATAATCGTCATTTATTAGAAACAGCTCCAACTTCTGACTCTAAGAAAATTAAACGCCCCTTTGACAGACTTTTCCGAAACATTTAATTGCTTATTTTCTTACGAATGTCTTAAGGAATACATACTGGAGATTGCTTGCAAGCATTTGATTTTACATCCCGGACAGCATGAATTTATGAGAGGTCGGTAAGTTGAAACGAACCTTCTAGAATGTATCAATGACTGGAGTGAGGCTTTGGACAAGAATTTGAGTTGTGATGTCATCTATTCCGATTTCGCAAAGGCATTTGATCGAGTATCGAGCAGGAAACTTTTGTGCAAACTGTCTATGCTTAAGTTTCAGCCCATTATAGTGAAGTGGATTGGAGAGTTTTAAGCAACAGAACGTTCCAAGTGCGTTTGGGGCAGTCCCTCTCTGGGGTCAAAGCCGTCTCCAGCGGCGTGCCTCAAGGAGGTGTCTTATCGCCAATCTTATTCAATCCTTTCACTGCTGATTTGCCTGCAATCATAGAACCCACTGGGGTCAAGGTCAAGATGTACGCCGCCGACATCACGTTGTATAAGGTAATTGTAGATTCGCAGGATATTGGAAGGCTTCAGGAGGCGGTGGATATGCTCGTCCAGTGGAGTAAGTGGTGGCGCATTCCGCTGTTCTCGAGTAAAACTGTGTACATGTATGTCGCTTCACCAGGGCCGTTCCTCCGCCTTTCGTGATCGAGAGTATCGTATTGACAATTTTCCTATCCAAGCGGGGTGTAGCGTCAAAGATCTTGGTTTCCACTATGACACTAAACTGGATTTATCTGAGTACGTGTCCAATTATTGTAGGCGCGCCCAGCATATATCAGATTTTCAAAGGTTTGACTACTAGGAATAAGGCTGTTTTGATAGAGGTTACAAGTCGTATGTACTATACTTATGCTCTCCCAAAAATTTCCAATACTCGAATGGTTTCGAATACCGAAAATTTTCGAGCATTCGAAATCGAGTATATTCGAAAAACGCGATTTTTTGAACATTCGAATTCGAATACATTCGAAAAACGCGATTTTTCGAATACTCGAATTCGAATATTCAAATTCGAATGAAAATCATTCGAATACCTATTCGAATGGGTCATTCGAGCATAAGTATAGTATGTACGTCCGTTAGTGGAGTCCTCCAGTAGGAAAAACCTGATTAATGCGCTGGAAAAGGTACAGAATAGCTTTACTCGCAAGGTGCTTATTCGTATTGGGGGCTTTTTGTACTCCAGGATACTTAAAGCCTTCATAAGAAATAAATACCTAGATTCTCATTCCCTGGCATCTCGTAGAAAAATCGTTGACATTTGCATGGTCTATAAGTTACTATACCAACCGCGTCATAGGGAATCCAGTTTCGTTACAATGCAAGTTTCTCGCATTAAGGGAGAGCATGAAAAGATTTTCCTCTCCTGCCCAAGGAGCAGGTTTAAGGTAGGCCTCTCCCTCACAGGGCTGCAAGCGCTTATCTTAGGGTGACGAAATGCATGCAATCCTCTTTTTCTCTGGGGCAGGTTAAGCGGTAAGTTCAAAAATCGTTGCTGAGTTATGAGGTTTAGGTGTAGGACTGAAGTGTATTTTTTTTATTTCTTTGACTCTGGGTTGCTCGTTAAGTAAGCTATGTTGTGCTATTTTTGATTGCTGATCTGACATCATTTCATTTGATTTGTTTCTATGTTTTTTCGGTTTTTTCCTGAGTATGTTTTTGATGTTGCGCTTCGGTTGTACTGTTCTATTGGTAGGGAGTCTTCCATTTCATTATCATTTCGACACCTCCAAGGAGGCAGTTTTGAAATCGAATTCTTATATATCTTTGATCTAGTTATCACACATCACTTACCAGCACTATATACAGAACAATCATTCAAGGGTGACTAGGAAGAAGAAGAATCTCCATCTACCACAGAAATGCAAGGAATTGAAGAGTAGCTTAGTCAGCCCAACTATGAAAGACTTACCCAAATAGTCCAGAAACGCCTTTTGATCGGATGCACCAGTGGGGATTGAGATTTGTGGGATGACGTAAGCTTGGTCATCTGGCATGAAGTGATACCTTAAGTTTTTAGGTATGAAGAGCGGCTATAAAGCTATAGTCTGCTGGTTATCTCGTCATAACAAACGGTAAGGGACAGTAACAGACATTCCGATAATATTTCTATTCATTCATCCACATAGTAATAATAATATCTCGTTCATCCAAATCTTTCTCCACCCGAGGGTGATGAGCAGTCCCTAGGCTGTCACAAGGTCAGTCGGGTTGCCTTGCCCCCTTTTCGTCTCGTTCTATCACGTGCTGCTGGAGCTTCTGTAACTTGAAATGATCCTTGGACGGGTAATTTCTCCAACTCTTTTTGTCTTCTTTAGGCTCTGAGGAAGACGGTTCCGCCGAAAAGCCGAATAAAGAAATATGCCAATCTTAGCTCAACGCCTTCGCACGAGATCCTACAGCACAAATATTTCTATTATTGGTGTCGAGTTATAATGGATCACACAGTTAGGTCGACGCTCAAAATGTTCTTCTTTTCCACGGACAGACTTCAAATTACTTGGTGGCCGTTTCTACAGTGGGCCGCAGGCACTTGTCATCGAGCTTCTGCATTCCACCCTAGGCTGCCTTCAGACTGTAAAATTTTAGTTCGAACTCTTGCTGTACGTGGCTGCAGAGAAATGGCCCGTTGGGTTCACTTCCGCAGAATTTGACTACCACATATACTTGCCCTACCACATATACTGACTACCACATATACTTGCCTGGGCGCGTGTAGCGCAGTCGGAGGAGGCGCGACTGTCGCGTGCACCCGATACCAGGTTCCTGGTTCGGATTTCCCGCCCAGGCCAACCAAGCCTTCCATCCCTCCGGGGTCGGTGAATTGGTACCAGACTTGTCTGGGAAGGATAAAGCGCTGACTTGTTCATCGGCTGGCCACCGCAAGTCATTGTATGGCCAAATACGCATTCATGTCGCCTCCACGACAACCCGTAGAAGTAGAATGCGCTGGCGCATCCCAGAAGGGATTGAGTAACGCCGTCCTTTATCCTTTATCCTTTATATACTTGCCCCAGAACCCCGAACAATTCTTCTCACGGAAAGCGATTGTCAGCTTTGTTTTCGCCCAGTCCTACTGAAAAACAGACCTTCTTCCTAAAAAATGTTTTTTGAAATAAAACTGAATCAAACTATCGTTTTGAAGAACATTTTGTTAGACATAGGAGTTGATTTTGAATTTTTTCCACGAAAACAAGAGAACAAGAGCGTTCAGATGTTACTCAGCCCAAACCCCCAAACCATCACATACTTCGGAAAATGGTTCCTAGGCGTAGCAAGCTTTTTCTCCCACGAAGAGAGTTATCGGTGGTTCAAGCTCGGGGTAGCCCCGTCGTTCCTCTGCGTCCTCTACTCGCTTACGGTGCAGACACCAGATATGCCGACGTTCCGAGATCGACCCATTTTTGGAATCGAATGATGGTTTCCTCGTTGCTCGCACTAGCTCCTAGCCCTCCCTATAGCCCTGGCCTTGATGTGGAGTCTTCTTGTAATCTCTACTGGCTGAAGCCGATGATAGTTCGATGGCAAGTTGGACGCCTAAGTCGTTAAACCTTGCTCCGGCCAAGGTGGAATTTGTGTTTCAGGTTCTCAATTTCTCAGGAACCATTCTCCGAAAATTTCGGACCATACTTTGTAGCTACCATGTAGATTAATATGAAAAAATACCACGCGTCAAAGACGGTCGTCAGATTTGCGTCTCGTTGATCTTGTCTCGGATTCTCGACGCTCTTAGCCGCAAATATCACCTGAGTCTCAAGAGATGGTGTCGCCTGAACGTATCTGAAGAACAACTGAAGCTGCACTGAACACTTGGGCGCGCCACGGTAGCACTCACATTGTCTGGTTCCCTTTCAGACAGTCCATGTTTATATACGCGATCGCACGTCGAGAAAGCACTTCGGCGAACTCCTCGACGAACTCTGTCGATCCGATCAGACCGTACTCCTCGGCGTCCCAAGCGGCGAACATCAGTGAGCGTGCTGAAACACGAAGAAACCTTGTTTGCCCGATGACTTCAGAAAGGCTATACTTGTGCTCGAATAGTCGAGTTTAAATAAATATTCGAATAATTTATTTGAATTTTCATTCGATTATCCGATTATTCGATATCGTTTTGTTCCTCGGATATTATTCGAATTCGAGATTCAAAGGGCCTTAACATTCGAATAATATTCGAACACGATATTCGAAGGGTCGCGAAATCGAATAATACTCCAGTTGCGATTACGTGGCTGTTCCGGATGTTACATAAAGATGATATCTGTAAGCGGTGTTCATTTCGCTGACGACTGTTTTCGATAGCATACTAACACGCCAACTTGCCCACCGTCTTCCAAGTTAACACACAAAATTGTAAGTACCCTGAAGCACTTCATAGAAGCAGAATGAGCGCGGCTCCGCAAAACGAAATGGACAAGCATCGATCGTTACCTTTCGTCCTTTTCCTTCGTCCGTATACAGTGAGAGAATGTTTGAAATGACTCGTAGTTGTCGCGCTGTGAATACGGCAATAGTCGAGGTTGATACCGAGCGCGAAAGACGACAATGTGATGCGACGCAGAGAATGTGCCGGCCTTACTGAGGCAGTTGTGACCGCGCATCTATCGAAACATATAGAGCAGCGGCCTAGCCTGGAATCCCAAGGGGACAAGTCCCGCAGCGAATAGCGTTCGGCTAATTACTGTAGCGGTATAAACTCACGCCTAATTCGATAGATCCCACAACGATTCGACTCAATTTCGAAACATCGACTTCTCGAAGCAGTTCTTTGTTTGATTTCTTTAGCAGCTTGCTTTGTGGTGTTTTTCGGGCCGTCCGTTCCGTTGTTTAGTTGCCATTTGAGAGTACATGGTTTGTACACACCTCTATATTTATTTATATTTATGTTTATATTTTTTTTGCAGGGCGCGTGTAGCGCAATCGGTGGAGGCGCCGACTGTCGTGTGCACCCGATACCAGGTTCCTGGTTCGGATTTCCCGCCCAGGCCAACAAAGCCTTTCAACCCTCCGGGGTCGGTGAGTTGGTACCGGACTTGTCTGGGAAGGATAGAGTGTTGACTTGTTTATCGGCTGGTCACCGCAAGTCATTGTTTGGCCAAATACGCATTCAAAATCGCCTTCACGATATCCCGTAGAAGTAGAATGCGTGGCGCATCCAAAAGGGATGAGTAACGCCGTCCTTTGTCCTTATCCTTATTTTTTGCACAACATGTTGCGTTTCCAGCGAAAAAGGTTTCACGTCTAACCCTCTTAACGCGTTTTGTAAAGGGTTCTTCTTTAGAAGACATTAAACATCTTCGTTATTTCTGTGTTTTTAAGAAATTTACTCTTTTATTTTATATATTTGACGAATGAAGTCATTAACAAAGCCGCTACTCCTACATTATGCGCTATTGAAGAGAATAAACCACATAAAATGAAAATGGCTATGAGAGAAATCTAACCGTTCTTATTATGCAATTTAGTCTAATATATTCGGTTTATTCAAATATTTGATTGATCGGGAATTGAAAAACCGAAAAAATGGGATGTTCGATTATGCGAAAATTCAGATAAGATAGAAATGGGACTGCTCGATACCTCGTTCACTCGACCTAATCGAAAAATGGTAATTCGCTTATTGTCACAAGATGTTTTGCTACGATCAAAATTCTAGCGCCAGTCAGACCTCGAAACCGCACCTTCTGCTTCCCGGGCAGCGATGCTACGCCTTACACCACCTGCGCTGTTTGATCGCTGCAACATTCAATTCGTTCGTCAATTTATTATTCGTCAATTTTTGTTTGTTTCCAAATTTTTGGAAGAGCACAAGAAAGGCCCATACTCACCTGGCCGCCAACCGGTCTCGTTCACCACCTGCATTGTGGCACGTGCCACCTCAGCAAGTGTTGCTGTGCCGGCATTCGGATCCATCGCTCCGTATGTCCAGGCATCGTAGTGATTGCCCATAATGACATAACGATCCGGCTCTTCGATTCCGTGCAGGTAGCCGATTACGTTGCGGATCCGTCTATAAATTATCGCTCCAAAATATGGTGACCATTTCAGAGCTTTCGGTTTCGAAATCACGAGCGTTACGAGTGGATCTATGGCTAAAACCAGATCGGAATAGATTTTGAAGTCCATCCGAGCTGCTCGTATGGGAACTGCTTTCGTCGCTCAGGGGGAGTCCGCAGCTGGAGGGAAGGGACTCCAGGATGCGGAGCAAAAATGCCGCAACGCAGGAGAACCAAACCCCCAGGCCCACGCCTATGAAGCAACCTTGCTACCCACTGCGCCACGGTTACCAGCAGGGTCGTCGCGGGCGTACAAGAGACGTCGAGGCTCCAGGACCTAACTCCAACGCGACGTCGCGCGCTAGTCGCGTGCGACGTCGCAGCGCTGAAACGCGGACGTGCGCTCGGTGACGCATGGTTAGCCGCGGAACACGAAATGTTCTCAGTGTTTAAGCTCCCAGACCACATTTCTAGCAGAGAACTCAAGATCCTACAGAATGCGGTAGGCAACAGTCTGCAGTAGGACAATTGATCCGTGAATGGGTGATAGTGACCTCTTCCATAGTATAGCCATAACCGTGGGTGAAAATTGACCGAAGAAGTTGCAGATGGCAAATACTGACGCTAGAAACCATCCACATGGCCAGAATTCCAGTATAAATTATCGCTGATCGTCCTATTGAAGCCACATTCATATACCATCTTCAAGAAACGTTGAAATAAGGAAAAGGCGTGCCGCATGTCCCTGTAGGAAGCGTTTCTAGTCGTCGGAAGCATAGCGACAACTCGTCCTATTTCGTCGCGCACCGTTCGCGACGCCAGGGGGATTCGCGCGGCGTCGGAGTTATGTCTGCCCCCGAGACGTCGACGTGAGCCACCGCGCATACGGCAGCAGGCGTACGCTACAGTATCCCGTAAGCCTGCGCATCAACCCCCGCGCGCCAATTTATTTATGTATACGTGGAAACCCACGCAAAAAAAAACAACACAATACGAAAAAAAATCAGAACACTGAAAACATCAAGAACAGAACCAGTGGTTAGTGAAACAATGTAATCAAAGAAAACGAAGTACTAGGAGACTTCTTGCAGATACCTGTCAATAATCGTTTTATATTGCCTCAAGGAGTTTGGAAGCACAAATTTCTTTGTTAATTTCAGGAATTCAGTGCCTGCTCTGTTTGTGAAGAAAGTAGATCTAATATTACTATGAGCTCTAGGAATTTGGATTTTCCATGGGCCACCTCTGGTGTTCGAATGAGATATTGAATAGAAGTCATTTACAGAAAGACCCACAGTAGCATTTATCATCTTATAAATTGTGACCAAATCATATCTTTTCCTGCGACAGGCGAGAGAGCGCAAATTAAAGAGTTTATTCCTTTCAGATGCCAAGGGGATGCTGTTGTAGTCATATCCATGTACTCTTATCCAGAGCTTTCTTGTAAAACTGTTTTGCACAGCTTCCAATCTGGCGATTTCTCGCTTGGTATTAGGACTAAACACAGTAGTACCATACTCTAGCATAGGCCTCACATAGGTCTTGTATGCGCGTAGTAAGTGTACTACTGAGTTCGTTCTTAGGGATTTAAATATACTATGTACAACTCTTTCAGCTCTCTTTGCCGTATATTCGCAATGCTCTCTGAAGGAAAGCTTATTGTCCAAAATGAAACCTAAGTCACGCAATGAAACAGTGCTATTGAGTTGTACTCCACCAAGACTATAAGTATTTCTGTTGGATTGCTGTCCCAGATGGAGAACTTTGGTTTTTTCCCTTGATAACGGAAGGTCCCACATTGTTGACCAACCCGCAACTGCGTTAATTGCAGTTTGGAGAGCAACGTGGTCGTTCTCCTCAACAATGTTTCTGTATATTTTTATGTCATCAGCAAACATTTTGCAAGTGACACCGTATTCATCAATCAGAGAGGGAATTTCGGCAGTATAGATAATAAAAAGGACTGGTGAGAGTACGCCTCCTTGAGGGACTCCACTAGTAACTGGAAGGGACTCGGAAAATGACTCATTGACCTTAACCTGAAAAGATCTTCCAGTTATAAAGTTTTTTATCCAATTAGTTATCCTTGGATGAACACCGATTTTCGTCAGTTGAAATATCAGCTTATTTGATGGAACCTTGTCAAAAGCTTTCATAAAGTCAAAGTAAATAACGTCTACATCGATCCTTTCATCAAGAGCTCTCGTCCAGTCATTTAACGCAGACAGCATTAATGTTTCAGTAGACCTTCCTGCGCGAAACCCGTGCTGATTGGTTGGAATTAGGGAATTTGATTCAATATGGGTTACGAGAGCAGATTTGAGTTTCTTTTCGAATATTCTGGCAAAAACGGAAGTGATGCTTATGGGGCGATAATTGGCAACAAGATTGTGAGGTGCTTTCTTGGGGATCGGAGTAACAAAAGCGTGTTTCCAACGAGCAGGGACTTCTCCTAACATATAACTCGCGTTAAATATGTGCTCCAATGGGTACGATATCGCTATGGCAATTTTTTGTATAAAATAAGGTGGCACTTCATCCGGAGTAACGGTAAAGGTTGCAGGTAAGGAAGACAATGCCTCGTAGATTTCTTCCTTGTAAAACCATATCGAACTTTCCATACTGTGAACAGGGCTCGCGGTATCTAAAGCATCATTATTTGGAAGGGACACCGAGAAGGATTTTTGAAAGTGTTTGGCGAGCATGGAAGCCTTAGACATATCAGATACTGCTGATAGACCTGCAGCATCCTTCAGGGGTGGGATTCGTTCGGGTCGCTTTAGCACAGAATTTAATAAGGTGTAAAGAGATGCTTTATTGGGCCTTTCAAGAATTTTTCTTTCAACATATTTGTGATACCTATTCAGAAGCCGATCAAACCTATCGCTCAAAGCTTTGAAACGGCTAAAGTTGTTCTCACTTGGATGAGTTTGATAATCTGTCCACCTTTTTTGTCTTTGTTCAAAAATCCTGACCAAGTTTGGCGGCAGCTTACCATAATTGAGAGGTAGCCTTTCCAAGGGCACGAACTCTTGAATGCAACTGTGCAATATAGATAGGAAGAACTCATATTTGTCGTTAACGGAACGGTATTCCTCAAGGAGCATTCTCCAATCCAGTGACAGTAGAAACTGACAGATATGAGAATAGTTAGCCTTATGAAATGACCTTCTCAGGCGAAATGCAGGCCTGTTTGTGAGACACTCAATGGTAAAGAAAATACTTGAGTGATCACTGGATCCAATTGGTAGAAGAATGTCAACGTTTTTAACCAGGCGTGCCTCACTGCTAAGAATGAGGTCTAACACACTGTCGTTCCGAGTTGGTTTTGAAACATTTTGGTGGAGCTTGCATGATATGCACATCTCCACAAAACGTTTCGAGGCCATACTGACACCGGAAGGAGAACTCCTAGACCATTCAATGTCTGGCAGATTGAAATCGCCCATAATCACACACTGTGATTTGGAAGAGCAGAGATCGCTTATTGTCTTGATCAATTGGAGTGTGTGGTTGATAGGAGCGCTAGGTGCCCTATAAATAGCTATTATCCTTAAAGATGCCTGGGGTAGCTTCAAATCACAAGAAAGTAGTTCAAAGCCATCAGCGATTGATTCAGTCCAAATGGTCTCAAAAACAATTGGAAGCCTAATAAGGATAAGAACTCCACCACCTCTTTTACTTGTCCTATCACATCTCACATAAGAATATTTGCTGCATAAATCACCAAGAATTGGACCAGCGTCAGTGAATTCATTTAACCATGTCTCTGTCAGAATAACATAATAAGAATAATTTGATGCATTCTACGACGCCGTCCATGCATCTATTCCGATCTGGTTCTAGTGGTCTTAGCAGTTTCCGACTTTTACCATGAAATGGACGCGAAGGCATCTGAAACATGTGCCTGGGAAAAGATGAAGCCTCAAAATCGCTTTGGCTACTGGAATGGGAAGTGAGCAACAAATGGCATAGCTCGGCAGCGTGACAGGAGGTACACCCGCTCCCTGCTGAGGGGCGTGGCGTCAGGAGGTACAGCTGCTGTTCTGCGGACCGAAAACTTTTGCTTGTGTGTCAAAGGTTTCGTAAGGCAGCCGTTAGACTCTCGGTGAAGCCTAGGGGGTTGGGGGTGGGCGAGCAAGGGGGATGAGAGGAAGATCGCACGTCCCCCAGCAGGGGCGGGTGTACCTCTTGACCGTCCCCCGAGACATGGTCTGAGAAGAAATCGAAGCCCAAAGTCGGTGTAATGGATCAGGGCAATCAGGCTGAGCTGAATAATTCGATTGGCTAATGATCGATTTTATAGATCATTTTCCTGAGTTAGCCGATTGTGCCAGAAATCGCATGAAAATGTGAAACGGTGGGTGGGCTTCACAGCATTTAATCAGACGAGTGCACACTACCGATGCTTATGGCACGGTTTGGGTTCTCTCCAGAAATCACGTGCACTACAACGAAATTGACGCGAAGACATGTGGGACATTGTCGGGGGCAAAGTTGAAGCCCAAAATGGTTTTTTCTGGTGGAATAGGTGCAGAGAATGCAAGCGGTATAGCTCGATTGAGCGCAATGCTTCTTAGGGGGAGAGGGTGGTCGTGGATTTATCACCTAAAGCTGGCTGTCGACCGCTATGACATGGCATTTCCCCCCCCCCCCCCTCCCGAAGACTACATATAGGTACCATCGAGCACGTTGCATTGGACAAAAGGAAAGAGGACAGGAAAAGGAGTGAGACTGCAAAAAAAGATCAAGACGAACTACGGCATCGGAGCGGTAGACAGGACACGCTGCACTAAGGCCGGGAGTGTCGTCTAGTCGACCGATTTCAGATTTCTGTTCTAATTATTGGTAGATTGATTGTAGTGGAATGTCACTGGGATGTCATATGTTGTCAACATATTGTATCTAGCGGTGCAAAAGAAACAAAGCTGGATTGCGCAATATAAACGACATTGATACGTCAGGGAGACTCTCTCACTTGCGTTTCTAGACTTGCATTTCTAGCATCTTTTGTAAGGTTTGATTGCTTGGTGGCGGATTATTGCGTGATCATTGATGATATTTTTTATATATTTGATAAATGGTTTAATTACCCAAGTTTGAGGTTACCCGGAACCACCGCGTGACACTGAGATTAGGACGAGCAGGAACGGGTATGTGTCCTCAGCAAGAGGGTTCTAGTTGGATCTTAGCAAGCTGACTTTTCGGCCGTACATAAAAGCCATAAGTTAGGGCAGGCTTAGGTTTGCGTTGTACTCCACATTAACAACACTAGCTTACTCGACCAACTCCTAAAAGCGCTACAAAAGCCCAAATGAAGGCTAATAGCTTAAGCATGGAATCCACCGCAGGGCTGATTCCAAATTCAACGTTTATCCGACTTGGGGTTTTACAATAATTTATTTTGTGTTGTAAGGTTCAAAATGAATTCGACAACTTCCAAACTCACTTCACCGCAAACTCCCCGTTTATATTTATCGTTGTTTGCAGGTTGTTCATCAGACCAGGGCCCATGTTGTAGGTAACATTGAGCTTTCCTTAAATTTGAAATCAGTAACTTGTAGCTGTACTTCTAAAATAAGAATTCAATTAGTCGAATCATACATCACAAAATATTTAGCAGGGACAAGAATCAGGCCGTGGTTGATTAACAATGTTAATGCCGGTCTCATTCCTCTTTTTATATTAAATGCGTTTATGTGTCCTCCTTTATGGTCAGGAAGAAGTGCTAACCAGTTTCTGCTCGATTTTATGTGATTTTTAACACATTGACGACAACCGCGTGGGCCTCGCACGATTCTACACACGCGCGCTATGAGCCACCGGTGGCTCATAATGTCCCTCGCAGACCATATTTTGTTTCGTGCACATTTTTATAGAACTTTTTCTGTTCCCTAATCCCCTGTGACAGGAGAATGTCCGACAGGCATAAGTTATAAAAATGTCGTTGCATTCATTGCATATAACGAATTAAAAAATTTTCACTAGGAAGGAGACCAACTCTACAATTAAATCAATTCATTTCGGTGTTTTTTATCTAAATTTTGCCCGAGGAGGTTATTTGGGGTGCTGATCATGAACTTGATATCCTTTTTCGAAATTTCATACGAATACGGTAAGTTACGTACGGTAGGTACGGGTTAGTAAGGCTGTCGGATTCATGGTCATCGATTTTGCCAGAACTTCGTCAATGGGGGTTACTTGGGCTGCTGATCTCGGATATGGCATCGGTTTTCGAATATTAGGCCAATTACGGTAGGTACAGATGAGCAAGGTTGTCGGAGTAATTGTCTTTGTAGACGAAGTTTGGGCGAAATCTGTGACGATGACTCCGACAGTCTTATTCACCCGTGCCTAAAGTAACCTACCGCAATTGGCCGAAATTTTAAAAACGAATGTCAGATTCGTGATCAGCATCCGAAATAACCTCCCGAGAGGAATTTGGGCGAAAAAGACTGAATTGAATTGATTTGGTTGTGGAGTTGGTCTCCTTCCTAGTAATGTGAAATTTTTCAAATTCGATATATGTAATGATAGCAACGACATTTTTCTTGCATATTATTGTTGAACATTCTCCTAGCACAGGTGATTAGAGATCGGAAAGAACTTCTATAAAAAGCAGACGGCAGCAGAACAAAAAGTGGGAAAAAGCGCGGAAAATTATGAGCCACCGGTGGCTCATATTGTCCCACGCGCACAGACACGTATGAACCACCGGTGGCTCATATTGTCGTCAATGTGTTAAGGTCATTGATAGACTAGTTTTGACCATTTGTGGATTATTTAGGAGAGCGCACAGATTGCGCTCATTTTCGTACCACCCCCCAGAGAACCAAAAGATGACCAGCACGAGAATGACATCCTACTTCGTTGTTTCTGGGATTAGAATTAGGTCGCCACTCTTTATCCGCTGCGACGCCGCGAGCGTGGTGGGCCCATATGGCAATTATCGAAAACGACGGTGGCACCGTCAGTCGACATCGATGCTGAGCGTAGTTGGGTCAGTTAGCAGTTCACGTTTAATTTTCAGCCGTGTGGACGTATATAACCACGGGCTGCACCACTTTAGGTACAGATTACCACTGTGCACGCGACGAACAGTAGGGCAGGCACAGCAGCCGGTGCTTGCGCTGCCATTACAGCTTGAAAATTGCCGATCATGACTATTTTATGCAGTCTCTCACTGCAAAACGTTGAAGTAGCACAAAAATGCAGGAAGCCAATATTCCAAGGAATAAATGCCCCTTGGTCTTTATAAGAAATAATATTGAGCATTTACAGGGTGCATGATGGAAATGTCCCTTAAACTAACAAACCAGTAACTTCTTCTTCTTCTTCTTCTTCTTCAGCGTCTGTCCCGCTTCGTAGCGGGGTCCGTTATTCTGGTGTCATGATGCCACCTTTCCCGATCCAGCGCTAGATCAGGGTGGACACCAGCCGCTTTCAAGTCCGTATGTAACGTATCAGCCCAGCGCTGCTTCGGGCGCCCTCTAGGCCGCTTTCCTATTACCTCGAAGTTAAGACCTATCTTGCGGACGCTGTCTTCTTCTCCACGCAAAACGTGGCCGTAGCATCGTAAGCGAGCTTCGCGTATCTTGTCAGTTATCGGCGCGACACCGAACTTCTGCCGAATAGCATCGTTTCGGATGCGGTCCATGCGCGTGATTCCTGCCGTCCAGCGCAGCATCTTCGTCTCCATGACGCTGAGGCGCGTTTCAACTTCCCTGGTCGCAGGCCAACACTCAGCGCCGTACATTGCTACCGGCCGGACGACTGCTCTGTAGATCTTCGACTTCAGGCGCTCTGGTATCTTCATATCGCAGAGCACGCCAGTCAACGAGCGCCACTTCGACCAAGCTGCACTCACGCGTGAGTTCACTTCAATCATCAGATTGCCATCAGATGCTACTGCTGATCCCAAGTACTTAAAAACCAAAGTGCGTGGGTGCTCGATGCCGTTAACCTTGATGGAGCTGGACTCGGTAACGTCCGTCGTTAAATACTCGGTCTTCTTCACGTTCAATCTGAGTCCAAACCGCTCCAAGCGATCACACCAAGCTTGCAACTCTCGCTCGAGTTCTCCTTTATCTTCGCTAGCGAGCATCACGTCATCGGCATAAAGCAACGTCCAAGGGACGGGCTTCTGAAGATCTCGTGTGATTGCATCTATGACGACAACAAAGAGGAGTGGGGAAAGCGCAGAACCCTGGTGTACCCCGACAGAGATGGGGAACTCCATAGAGGTTCCAGCTGCAGCTTGAACTCGACTCTTTGGACAAGAGTAGAGAATTCGCACCCACTCTATGAGCTCTTCAGGAACTCCATGATGTCGCAAGGCGTACCATATCACTTCACGCGGTACGCGGTCAAAGGCCTTCTCCAAGTCGAGGAAGGCGATGTGCACTGCCTTCTGTTTCTCGCGATGCTTCTCTATCAGGAGGCGAGTGGCGTGTATGGCATCAACGGTGCCACAGCCAGCCACGAAGCCGCATTGATTGCTGGACAGCTGGACGATGTCCCGAATTCGTCCATCGACAATTCGCTCAATGATCTTCATGCTGTGCGAAAGCAAGCGAATCGGACGGTAATTGGAGCAGTCTGCAGGACTGCCCTTCTTCTTCCAAATCGGGATCGTCGTACTTTGGCGCCAACACTCAGGCACTTTCTTCTCCGCCACAACCTGATCAAAGAACTTCGCCAACCACTCAGCAGGGTACCAGTACTTGGACTTCCACAAATCAGCTGCCACGTCATCGGGCCCAGTCGCTTTGCCTGGCCTCATCTTCTTCAAAGCCGCTTCAGTCTCCTCCACGGTGATCTTCTGAACGGGGCCGTGGGTTGGAGCCGTTGAAGGGATGGCTGGATGAGGGAACTCCAGCGTAGAGATTTCCTCAAAATAATAGCGCCATTGCTTCAATGCCTTCTTGCGGTCCGTAAGAAAATGGCCATTCTCATCATTGATGCCGAAGAACTTCTCGATGTCCTCGGTCTGCCGATGGCGACTCTTGGCAAGTCGGTACAGATACCGCTCACCATCGCACGACTCGAGCTTCTTGTTGGCATCTCCATAATGAGTGGCTTTTGCAACAGCCACGGCCTTCTTTGCAACTTTCTTCGCTTCTTGGTATTACCACCAGTTATCGGCTGTCTTTTCGCCGAGAAACACGTGATAGAGCGACTTCTTCTCTCGCACTTTTGCTTTCACGTCGTTTGTCCACAGCCATGTCTGCTTGTCGACCTTCCGTCGCCCAGGCTTCGTAATGCCGAGTTCTGACTGTGCAGCTTGACGAATCGCGTCGGTCGCCTCCTTCCAAGTTTCGTCGACAGTCGTGACTGTCGGTAACCGCACGCGAGAAATCACAGCTGCTTCCTTCTCTCTGATTCGCCACCACTTAATTCTACCTGCACCGCATCGCTCAACCTGCTTCAGCCTCGGAGGGGCGATCTTCAAAGTGCAGATCAGCGGTCGATGCTGTGGGGCGACCGTCTCGTACGGCACGATCTTCGCGTCTGTGACAAGACTCCGGTCGCGATCTCTCACAAGGACAAAGTCTATCTGAGTCTTGGTGCTCCCAGTGTAGTATGAGATAAGGTGCGAGTCGCGTTTTCGGAAGACGGTGTTCACTATGGTGAGGTTATGCGATTCCGCGTAATCAAGAATGCGCTCACCATCGGCGTTACGTGATCCGTATCCGAACAAACCAGTAACTTCATTTCTATAAAATTTATTTCACCGGTCTGATCCCAAACCATATGACAAGGTGGACTCACTGCGAACATCTTTATAAAAGGGTAGAACTACATTTTAGCATAACTACGGCAGCGAACATCGCGACTGCAACGGTGGCTATCCGATGGCGGCATGCGTTGCACTTATTGTCGCTTTACGAAGGCCCGTGTATATCATCAAAGATGTCAAACAGGACATGTGGCACGAAGCATTGTGCACTGGCACGCATAAGGCGGGTTCAGTTAGCGTGTGATCACAATGGTTTTCCTACTAAGTCGTAAATAACAGTGTATCGCAGGGCAGCCTGGGATCCCTCCGGAGTGCGGGGAGGGAAGGGAGGGTGAAATGGACTTGTAAAATGTTTTTTATGGTCTGAACAACATTGAAAGGCAAACTTCTAAGAACAGTTCGGCGAACTCTGACTTCGCTACAAGCTCGAGACGGAACGCACCGAAATTCTACTACAATGTTAAAGAACTAGACCCCAAGGGGGATATGAACCACACGGGCAGCTAGCTGGGCGTACAGGAAAATTGCAGTTTCTCACTCCTGTTGATTGTGTTCGTATTGTCAGGAAACTGTTATTTTTGAAGAGACTTCCGCAAACACAATAGGTAGATAGATGTCCACACCAATAGAGAAAAAGAGATTAATAGAGACATCGACATTTGTTTTTAGCATTTACAGATCAGTGATGTAAACACAGCCATAACCACAAAATAACAATCACTACCTTGCCACAGAGAAGGTGCTGCTGGACCACCTAGCCTGGAGAGCAATGCCAAGGCTGATGTGTACGAGATCGGCAGTACAGGTATCGACGGCAGTTCACCATTTGCTCGTGACTAAGAACAATGTCTAGCATGAAAATTAGTAAAGAATAGGCGGTAGACCTCTGACATGGAGGACTGACACATCTGACATGGAAGTCTAAGATTGCCTCAATGTCAACTAGAACTAAGGAGCTCCAAAGCTCCCAAACAGTACTTCTGCAAATGCTCCAAATGTCATCACACTACAAATGCTGGCCGTGCTTGTGTTTTTGTGATCAGTTGTTAAATTTTTCAATCAAAAATTTTATTTAAAACTTCAAATACCTGTTCAATAGATCCGCTCTGCCATAAGATCGGTTTTGACGGGTAGAGCGGCGAAAGTACATCTCCGTCACCAGTGTACAAGGTACCTCGCTGAACAGCATGTGCTGGCATGTACACCGTGTTTGGATATACATCTTCTGGAAAAGTGACGAACTAGATAATCAGCCCGTTCTTTTCATTCTTCATTCATTCATTTATTAATTTCTTCTTGTCAGCGCTATTTCCTGATTCGGATTTCCCGCCCAGGCCAACCAAGCCTTTCATCCCTCCGGGGTCGGTGCATTGGTACCAGACTTGTCTGGGAAGGATAGAGCGCTGACTTGTTCATCGGTTGGCCACCGCAAGTCATTGTATGGCCAAATACGCATTCATGTCGCCTCCACGACATCCCGTAGAAGTAGAATGCGCTGGTGCATCCCAAAAGGGATTGAGTAACGCCGTCCTTTATACTTTATCCTTATCCTTATCAGCGCTATTGATAAGACACGTTATACACACTGAAGGAGAAAATAAAGTAACTGGCTGAGAATTAGCAAAAATAAAAATAAAACTGAACGGTAGAAAAAGGAAACATGCGGACAACTTAGAGATTTTGGAAAAATCAATCCAAAAGAAGGAGAGGAAAGAGGTTTCCATTCTTCTTCTACGAGCCAAGCCTACACTGTCATAAAATGTCACCACTACGTGGTATTTTGCACTATTGAGAAATCCACAGACCTCGGTGTGATGTTGATCACGCTGAGATGTCGCAACAGCGTGGTCGCCGTTCAAGCACGGGTACAGTAACCCGTGTAACACTAGGCTTTTTACAAGAGTGCGACCTCATGTTTCTCAGCTCCTCCCATCCATGGATGGAGGATGGAGGGCTAACCGTAAGTGGTATGCCCATTCACCCATCTAACCAAGGAGGAAACTCAGGAACGACAAGGTGATAACTATGTTTTCAGCAGAAAGGTTTCAAGAAGCTGCCAATCTCGGGCTGGAAGCTTAACATATGGATCTTAACAGCGTCACGCGAGCTGTTATCGAAGCGGTTAACTGTGACAGAACACCAGCAACGATCAAGTAATTTACAACGGAAAGAAGTTTCAAATATTGAGTAATGGTCAATACATGTAGAAATAGAGTATCATAAACAGTCTGTGGATTCGTTCATGTCCTTAATAACACGCAAAAATTTATGTTAAACGTGCTGTGTTTAATTTTATGTTTGTTGTAGTTTGTGTGATCTAGCATTTGTTTATCTGTCATTACTTATGTAGTGCATGACTATTTTCATGTCTGATAAATAAATAAATAAATAACATGTCTACTACATATTCTACACTGTACCTCCTCAAGCTCGGAATCTATATCTCGCCAAACTTTCCGCAGATAGAAGGCAGAAATTAATGCCGACTGTCGTAGCCGCACTGAATTACTTCTATGGGAATCTCCAAGGAGCGTCTAGAGAACTTTAATCCTCTCTACTAGAAACGGGAAGACGAGTCTTCCCACTGTTACTTGGGCCAAAATCAAGCCCTGTGAAATGAACAGGCTCGTGTATTTGGGGATCGGTAACTGCAATTTCAAAATATTGCAGGCAGCTGCGCTACGGTTCATCCAATTTAAAGCGTTGTTAAGAATAAGCGAGGCATTCAACCTACTTAAGACCGATGTCAACCAGATCGACAACAAAGGACACCTAGCACCTAATCGTAAGAAGATCTAAGACACATCAGCACGCTAAGAAAGCTATAGTAGCACTCTGTTTTGATCAATTGGAGCATCAGCTATGGACCAAATACATAGATACCATAAGTACCTATAGTTTCCTATTCCAGTGTAAGTCAACGGGATTGCCATTGTCCTTGTCAACCCTCCGGGATAGGCTACAAGGCTGCTCACAAGGGAAAATCTTCAAAACCTCAACATCATCTCTCATTCGTTTAAAAGCGGTGCAGTGACTCAAGCGCTCAGTATGGCGACTTCAATAGAAATTCATTAAAATGTTGCACACTGGATTTGGCAAAAACCGGCCTGAGTATGGAGTGCTTTTCTAAAGCAATTGTTAATTGCTCTGCTCCATTAATTGCTCTGCAGTCACTCTGAAAAACGCAGCTCAAGACAGCCGGTAAACGGGAATAGCAAATTTCAACTAATTTGTATTACTTTCACCACGTTTGATTTCACCATATTACAGCCATAAAATCGATGAAGCATTTCCAAATCGAGGCTTAAAATGAAAACTTAAAATGTTCCATCGATGTTTCCATTCACGCAGTTCCTTAAATTATATTCTAGCGAATGATCCTTTCCATCAAAAACTGTCTGGCATATTGTACAAGGAAAGGTCACCACCTTTAAACTGCTAAAACAGCTTTTTCAACTTCGTCGTAAGGGTGGGAGATGCACCAGTATACCATAAAGAAAATCTGTGCTTAAAAAGATGAAGCAGCTGAAGACGTTGTTCGAACAAATGCAAACTCCCAACATAACCAAGCTGGAAATCGTTTCTTCAGCTGTTACAACGAGGCTTGGTTGCGATTAAATCTCTAGCGCCAGGCGGGACTTGAAAGCGCATCTCCTTTTTGTTGACCGGCCGGGAGTCATTACATGGCGAAATACGCGCACAAATCGCCTCCACGACATCCCATAAAAGTATAATGCGTGGCACATCTCAGAAGGGAATGAGTAACGCCGTCCTTTATCCATTACCCTTTTTTAAAAGCTTCGTAACCGTTCGTGGAGTAACCGTTTGTACAGTGTGAAGAGGACCAAGGAAAGGTACCGGAAGGATACGTTCTCCAGGAGAGGACAGTGAAACTTTTCTACATAAAGCGTGTGAGTTTTACCGGTCAGGATTGGTACACCTAATACCTAATATGGGGCAAGCCGGATCCAACCCGGGCGCAGGGTTATATCACCCATATGTAAAACAATGTGGGGCGGACGAATAAGTAAGTGATATAAGAAAAAGTCTTTTAATTGAAGCAGTATGTCTTACTGTCTAGTGTGCCGTTTGGAGCAACTTCTGCCGGATCCGAGTAGAGAATCGCACCGATGGCACCGTTCTGCTGCGCGAGGGCCACTTTGTTCCCGCGGAAAATTCCTCCATAGCGGATCAAAGCGATTTTTCCCTGAACTTGAAGACAATTTAACGCAGATAAGGCATACATATTTTGATACAAACGTTCATTGATTTTAACACGTTCCTTAATCAGTGAAAAGCTGAATATACCTCATCTCAGATTCATTAAAGTGAGAGGTAACGTTTCAGTACTATTTTTTTCGGCCAAACGCTGTGATTTTACAGTATTCAAGATTCTGCGTACCTTAAGAGAAATGCCTTGTTCTTGGAGATATTGGAACTCCCTGTCGCTGGCCTCACCGCAGTTTACTAGATCGCCTGTCACACTGCCATTGGGAGAATAAGCCAGCCACTGAACGCCAGCCTCTAAAACATGGAAAATTGCTGCTGCTACAGTTACGCATTCTAATTAAATACAATCTATGTAACAGGACGGACGACGAAAAAGATCAGAGTCTAGAACATACATTTAAAACTGTCGTCGTCTATGTGGGTCAGCAAACTGTAAGAAAATAAAAAATAAAAAATAGAAGTCAATGATTCCTGCACAAAACCGTCGATCCATCGTAGAAATAAAAGAATAAACAGCGAATAAGGAGTGGCTAATTAAAAAACAAACAGCCGCTCTTAAAATCAAAGAACCTACAAGAAATTCGGGGAAGAACGGCATCAGAATTATAACAGACTTGAACTCACCAGGATTATTCTGTTCCGCGATGATGATAGCCGGACTGACGCCTTCGCTCTGATAGAGCACCTTGCCGTCCGCGTCTTTTATCCAAAGATAATTCGGATTCTCAAAATCTGGATATGACAGGAGAACGGAATACTCCACTGCGTGTACGTCTAAATAATCGATTTGTTGTTCGATTTTCCAGTAATTAAACCTTGAGGAAAAATTAATGAGAGTGGTTGGGAAATGTAGTACTACCATAGCTATAGTAAAAGTTGTAGCGAAAAAAGGCTTGAAAAAGGTGTCAAAATGAGTCGTGCTGTCGTGAACTGCCGTGTTGTTCCTAATAAGCGTGTAGATGAAGCAATGATTCCACGAGGGCTATGAAGATGTTGAATGGTATCAAACAGTGGTAGCACAGAGGTCTTGAGCATCCTATTCAATATAAAAGAATCAGCAGCTGCCCGCCTGCACATCCGTCTGTACGCTTGTTCCCGGGTTCAGAAGACGTGGAGTCTGTCGGTCTGTCTGTCCGTGACCTTCAATAGACATCGCGCAAGGCGCGTCGGTGTTCAGAAGGCGTATCTCCCACGTTGCGCAGAGAGTCTCCGAGTTAAGAAGACGTGTCGCTGACGTCGTGCAACAGGCGTTCGACTTCAGAAGACGTGCTACCACATAGCCTTATTGTTGAAATAGTGAAAAACAGGTTTAAGCTGGTGCTTAGCAACCCCTGGAAATACAGTGCAAGGAATATGTGTTGCTTGAAGTTTGATATGGGGAAGAAGTTGATTCCACATGTCATCACTATGCACTGGGATGAGCAGTCGCAAGATCAAGGAGATCTTATGGTTAGAGTGGAACCAAAATCGCCGCAAATGTGCCTCTTCTTCCAATCTACTACACAGTGCACCGCAGTGGGAAGAGAGTTCTTAGGAGATGTCGGCTCACTTTCCAAACCTGCCGCCCTCCATTTCTCTATGATTTGGTCTGCCACTCGATCGTTGGCACCTGTCCCAGCCGGATGTGGCGCCACGGTGAAGTCGTGCAGATTCTGTTTGATTCGGCCCGGGACTATCGCTTGACGAATCATAGCAGAGATCGTGCTAGTGTTATCTGAAAGGAAAACGAACATAAATTCGTATCATCATGGCTGCGAGTCCATCTGAAAGCTCACACGTTGAAGGAGCTGGTGGCTTATTCGGTGGAGCTGTTGTAACGTGCGGACAACTATGAGTCGAGGTGTCTTTTGCAATGCCCACGCCCAGCATGACGGCACCGGCGATGAAGAGTGCGACTCCGACGCCCAACGTCAAGAATCCGATCCATGCCTTCATCTGAACAGTGACTACAGAACAACAACGTTGATTGATAACTAATGCAGTATGCGCGACGTAAGTGTGACAGAATCCACCTTGTAGGAAAATAAAGGATAATAAGGATAAGCGACGGCGTTACTCAATCCCTTTTGGGATGCGCCACGCATTCTACTTCTACGGGATGTCGTGGCGGCGATTTGAATGCGCATCTGGCCATACAATGAATTGCGGTGGCCAGCCGATGAACAAGTCAGCGCTTTACTTTTCCCAGACAAGTCTGGTACCAATTCACCGACGCCGGAGGGATGGAAGGCTTGGTTGGCCTGGGCGGGAAATCCGAAAAAGGAATCTGGTATCGGGTGCAGGCGACAGTCGGCGTCTCCTCCAACTGCGCTACACGCGAAGGGAAATAAACACCTCAAAGGTAATGCTTCTGCTTCTGTGCCGGCGAGGTTGGTAGGTT
Organism: Heligmosomoides polygyrus bakeri; assembly: GCA_947359475.1. Classification (NCBI taxonomy): domain Eukaryota; kingdom Metazoa; phylum Nematoda; class Chromadorea; order Rhabditida; family Heligmosomidae; genus Heligmosomoides; species Heligmosomoides polygyrus. The sequence goes on from OX375866.1 coordinate 14,112,339, forward strand.
GAAAAGTATACTAGTAAAAGTCATTCCTGAACTTGATATCAAGTTCAGGATCCTGTCATCGGGCGTACTAGCTGCACTTAGCCACCATAGGCGGTTACGTAGCAATAACTTGTCTCCTGAGCAGTGGTAACGGCTTCGAGAGCTGCTTCAACGGTACAATACGTATCTCAGTTAGTGATAAGAGTGGTGAATTTGTAGTCATTCCACGGTCGTTAGATGACAGGTCAAAAATGTCACAACATGCCTAAATTTCACTTTTCTACGATTGATTGGAAGCGAGTTTCGGCTAAAATTTTTTCATTCCAGTGACTTGGTTAACTTCATAAAGTTCCTCTTTTCGACAATATATCCCCGGTGACCTCCCTAATAGTCGCCAATTTACAGGTTTTTTAGTGAACAAATATGTTAATAGCCTTAATATTTTTTATTTTTATTTTTTTAATATGGCGGCAAGTACTACGGTGGCAATTCAAAGATAAAATTGGTGCAAAATGAGATGTCGTTTCAAAACCTCTTCTGCTCCGCTGTCCATCTATTGTTTTTGTTGTAGTGCTTGCGTTCCATTTGGTTTGATTGGGTGCTGTTTTATGCATGGTTGTTTACATTAGACTAGTTTTTTGCCCAGTTCCAGTGCTATTTGTCTTTTTGTTTTTCCTTCATTTATGCGATTTTCTGTTCTTCTTAGTTGCTTTTTCGTGTGAGCACGTCTTCGGGACGTAATAAATAAATAAATAAATAAATAAATAAATAAAAATGCGAGCGTTCTCAAACTTTTGGACGACATTATGAGTTTATATACCATTTCTAGTTGAAATTCAACGTTTTTCAAACCAATTTCAACGTTTTTAAAATCAAATTCAACGGTTTTCAAATCAAGTTCAACGTTCTACTGGAATCTTCTCCCGTATCATATAAACGGACCTCTCCCTTTTTCCTTGTCATTGGGCGATTTGCCAAGTTTGCAGGCAACAAAACAACGATCAACAAGACGATGAACAAAACCAGCGACGCGACCGATACAGTCAAGTGCCTCGGAGTCAGAAGAAGGTCTTGGTCAAGCTGGAGTTCGTCAACGGAAGGACCACACACGAAGCTGCTCAGATTGCTGGTGTCAATGAGAACACTGCACGAAGCATTATCAACTTGTACAAACGAAAAGGCGAAATGGTTGAGAAGGCGAAGTAGAAGACAAGACGAAATAGTTCTAATTAGTAGATAAGGCGAAGCAGTTCTAATTTTCTTCCTTTAAAAAATCGCTCTAATTTTCTAACAGCTCTAATAGTTGAGAAGACCAAATAGCTCTAATTTTCGTTGGATAGCTTTTTTTCTGTTAGATAGCCTACAGTTCTACTTTTCGTTGAATAGCCTTCATTTATAATTTTCTTCCTTAAAAGCTAATTCTACTAGAATCTAGTAATTAATTCTTCTGAATCTCTAGTCTGATTTCCTTCCTTTGTATATTGGATAGCCCTCAGTTCTAATTTTCCTCCTTTAAAAATAGTTCTAATTTTCGAACAGTTCTAGTAGTAGAGAAGGCAAAATAGTTCAAATTTTCGTTGAATATCCTTCTTTGACATGCTGGAATTTTTTGAGAAGAAGTAATCATTGAACCGTACAACTTGCAATGAAGACGTAAAATTTGACTCGAAGGTCGTTGAAATTGATTTGAAAACGTTGAATTTGGTTTGAAAAACGTTAAATTTGGTTTGAAAAACGTTGAATTTGATTTGAAAAACGTTGAATTTGGTTTGAAAAATGTTGAATTTGGTTTGAAAAACGTTGAATTTGATTTGAAAACGTTGAATTTCAACTGAAAATGGTACATAAGTTTCGGCCTTCTTCTAAGAAGTAAGCTCGTAGTTTAGAGTCGATTTCGCAGTAGAGCAGAGGCAATAATTAAAAGAAGACTATGTGGTGAAGTGAGTAATGGACGTAGTGAAACATGCTGCATGACAAAAGCGTGCTTCAAGCGATAAGACCCAGGATTAAATGATAACGGATGCCTGTTGTGATTGTTGCAATAGGCTGCATGTCACCAAATTCAAGTTCAGAATTTGTCCCTGTGCTAAATGGGAAGTAGCGAAGAAGTTCCTCATTGGAAAAATAAGGCGGGAACTGATTAAGAAAGAAATAAAGATAAAGCAAGAACCACACAAAAGTAATAGCGAATTTTTCAGTAACATCTCATAGATATTTTACGATCACCATCAGCACATCCGCGCCATTCCATTCATGACGTAAAGTTTCCTAGCCTAGAAGTGAATACCATACTCATTCATTCATTTATTACGCCGTTTAGGACAGACGTTATTGCGAAATTGTTGGACGGATGTCTAGCTACGATCAAAACTCTTGCGCCAGTAGGGACTCGAACCCGCACCTTCTTCATTCCGGGCAGCGATGCTACGCCCTACATTACCGATGCTGTTTGATCGAACGGAACATCCACGATATCTTCCTAGCAAGTACACACCTATCAGCACTCATCCGTTATCGGGATCGTTATTCAGGAACATGAACAGCATCATCACAATAGAAACGATTACAAGATTGTAGAAAGGCTGGAAACGTGGAGAATAATAGAATAATTAAAAGACTGGACAACAAATGACTGGATACGTGAAAAGCGCACCACAAGGCTTCCTATTCTGCACTGAGTTTAGCTGCTTTTGCCACACGTTCGAAGGGAAAAAGAGAAGTGCAGCAGGCAGTTTTTCGGCGACATCCTCAAAAATGCCATGCGTGGAAATTGCGCGAAAGACCATGAAAATTGGTATGGAATTTTTGGCGGTATATGTCGCGTAGGTGAGCATCATTGGTAGGTGGGAACGCCTAAAGCAATCAGAGCGCATGGAATGGGCTTGCCATTCAGAGAGGATATGTACAGCTGGTACCCTGATTGGCTGGCATATGTTCAGCCTGTGATCTGGTTACTATTGGCTGGCGCGCTCCCACCTACCAATGCTGCTCACCTACGCGACATATACCTTTTTGGCTTAACTCACTGTCCTACAGAATACAATTTTGATAATATACGACTTTGAAAATTTCCACACAGTCTCCATGCTATACAGACAAGAGGGGTCTTCCTAATTCTGAAGGCATAGGTTGTGCCACCTGTCGTCTGGTTGATTATCGAACGGGCACCTGCATCGTCTCTATTTGTCCCTGTCGCATGCTAGAGTGCTCCAACCGATCCTCCTTGCTCGAGGGACACGAAGAGCGTCACATCGTTTGTTCATGGCTTTCATGAGGAAATCCGACCAACGCATCCTGGGACCACATTCAACAACGAATTACAGCAATCTAACGGAGAAAATACAGCCTAAATCCCTGATAGCGCGGCTTCAACGGTGGAATGCTTTGTGTTGATAAGTCGCGCTATCAGGAATTTCGGCTGCATTTTCTCCATTAAATTGTTGTCAGTCGTTGGTGAATGTTGTCTTGACATTACGTGAAAATGAACTGGCCCGCCGATCCTCCTTTGAAGCGGAGCGACAGGGTAACAGTGTATACCCGTGGTCAGTATAATCAGTACGGAATCACACAGTATGTCTCATTAACCACTCGCAACAGCGGCAGCGATGTCGCTGCGCTTCAGCGATGGATCAGCGGGTGAGTCTATTCTTCATGCACTGGGGTTTTTCGTTTAGGCACCTAGGACGGCATCGAAAGGCGGGGGAGAGGAGTGAGGATGCGTTAGGCCGAGTAGGTGACAAATCTCTAAGTCTTGAAGCACTTTTAGGCCTTTGAATACGACGAACAGGGGCCAGATTCATCAACGACTTACAGAGATTTAACGGAGAAATTACAGCCGAAATTCCTGATAACGCCAACATTTCACAATACCGCCTGTTGGTAAGCCGCGTTCTCAGGGATTTCGGCTGTAATCCCTTCGTTAAATCTCCGTAAGTCGTCGATGAATCCGACCCCAGGTCAAAAAGATAGACCGCTCAATAGATTAATCCTTATTACAACCTCGTACGGCACAGAAATACTAACACATTGTTGTTGCATTTGCGAGCCATCCCGATATGAAACATTCAACCAGAAGCTATGAGAGATCAACCCCTGGTTCAAAAACAAGTAAGACAATAACTTTATTATTAACAACCTGTAACATTTGGAAACTGTAAAGAACAGCACGTCGATTCCATGACAGCATGGAAAACAGATCTTATTCATACAACAACCATGAGCTTCCTAGCTAGATATATTGGGTCAAAATAAGAATGGAACAAGAGAGGTGGGATAGATTTGACGAAAGGAAAAGCTTAACCGGTGTCCTTAGACACCTTGGCATTAGGTTTAGTCATTACAGGTCCAAGATTCAACATCGGTTGAATTTCAATTGTTTAAGTGAACGTCTTGCACTCCAGAATTAGATGAAGTCGGCAAGTACTCCAACAGCGCACAGCACGGAGTTATGGACGATGGAGATTTGGTTGGCTAGCTCATCGCTGAGTGCTTCTAGCTGACGAGTGTCCTCGGTCTCAGCCATGTCGTTAATCTGAAATCACTGCGACTAGAAACATCAAAATCAATGAGACTTTATAGACAAATAGGGGTCACGAAGCGCCACCTGTTGCGCGCAGTCCGAATCGAGGCTCCTGGTTCGGGTTCCGCCCAGGCTGCCAAGCCTTTCATCCTAGCAGGATCGGTAATTTAGTTTAGGAAGCGTAAAACATTGACTTGTCCATCTATAGGCTACCGTAGGTGTAGGAATGTATAGGGCGAAATTCGTATTCTAACTGCCTCCATGTCAAAGCGTAGAAGTACTAGGCTGTCCAATAATTCTTGTCCGAAAATTTCACCATATTTAATTTTTTTCAACTTTATTGAAAAACAAGTCTAATCAACAATATAATCACCACAGTTATCCACAACAGTGGCCCATCGATTGGGCAGGTCGCCGATGCCCTTCGCCCAGAACTCCAGGGGCTGCGACTCGAAGAAATCCGCGATGTCGGATTTGAGGTTGTCGTAGTTGGTGAATTTTTTTCCGGCCAAATGGTGCTTCAGCAGGCGGAACAAGTGGTAGTCGGAGGGGGAGAGGTCCGGGGAATACGGCGGATGGGCAACCGTCTCCCAGCCGAGCGTCGCCAACTTCTGCTGGGTCTCCTTCGCCACGCGGGGCGCGCCTTGTCGTGCAGCAGGTGGACCGAGGCCCGTCGGGGACGCTTTTCTCGGATGGCGGCGGCTAGTTTCTCGAGCTGATCGGTGTAGATGGAAGCAGCCGAGCGTCGTCGCCAGCTCACGGGTGGTGGCTTCCGGCTTCTCCTTGATACAGCGACGGACTTCGTCATCATCCACCGTAGAAGGCCTCCCGCTGTGCCTAGCAGCCACTCGTGGTACACGAACGAAAATTTTGAAAATTTTCGGACAGGAATTATTGGACAGCCTGGTAGAATGCGTGGCTCGTCCCAAGCAATGGTTGTCTAACACAGTCATTTATCCTTAATTATACCCCATACTGCGGTAAATGTCCACATAGAATCAAAGTATGGTGCAGCCGGCAAGAAGCGCCGTCCCCACTCACATTAGAGAATTAGAATGATTCTGTGCCCGGTGTAGGAATAGGTACGAAAACGAAAGCACGTGCGACACTTTACACACTGCAAAAAATGGAAATCAGGCGATAAAATCCAATAATGAAAGGTGATAACGTTTCTTACAGTAAAGGTACTGAAGAAGTTCAGGACTCATATGAAAGCACAAGAAAATAGAAATTTTCTGACATATAAACGGTACAGTATGCACCATGCACTCTTCTGAAATTTTGCGCTTTACACTCGATTGATTGTATTTCGCTTGAACACTTATTATAATTTCTTCACAAACCCCCTGTATCGATTTAGTTGCGCTTTTCTAGGCTTTAAAACTTAGAAACACATGGAAATGCTTGGAAAATGCAGGGTACTCTAAAAAATGAAGGCACTATGTGAAAGGTTGTAATACTGCCGCTAGTGAATCGTTTGAAAATGTTTGAGACTCATATGAAGGCACAGGGTAGCGATGTTTCCATAGCGTGTAAATAGTCAAGATTGCGCCACGGCACCGCTCGAAACCTTGCATTTCCGACTCGACTGATTGAGCATGGGCTGAATACAATGAAACAATTTTGCTACTATTGGCCTGATTAACCTGTGCTATACTTCTTTTAACGTTCAGAACTTGACAATGACGTGAAAGAGAAGTAGCATGCGAGTTTATTGATCGCACAATTTGAATGTGAGTAGGAGCCCCATTTTCCAAGACAGTTTCTGTGGACTGCTGAAGCTGCATTCAAGCGGTAGCCGAGTAGTAACAAGATTATAGCAGGCATTCAGCCCATGCACAATCAATCGAGTCTGAAATGCAAGGTTTCAGGCGAATGCATGGCAGCATGGCACAATCTTGCCTACTTGCACACGTCAGAAATCTTGTTACTCTGTGCTTTTACATGAGTCTCAAACGTCTTCAAAAGCTTCACTTGCAGCAATATTAGAATCTTTCAAACAGTACATGCACTTTATGATACCCTGCATTTTCCGCGAACCACAGTGGGTTTTCAAGTTATAAACCCTAAAAGAAGCACAAATCAGTCAAAGCGGCCACTTTGTGAAGAAATTATAACATGTATTCAAGCGAAACACAATCAATCGAGTGTAAAATGCGTAAAATCCTAAAACTCCTAAAATTTCAGAGGAGTGCATGGCGCATTCTATGTCGCTAATACGTCAGAGAATTCCTGTTTTTCAAGCTTTCATGTGTGCTCTTAACTTCTTCAATACCTTTACTGTGAGAAAAGTTATCAGCTTTCACACAGTTTATACATCTTTTGGGACACCCTGTGTTGCTACTGAATTCAATATTCCTCACTCTTGCAAGAAGTTTTGAACCTTCGACCTCTTTCTCACGAGTTCGTTGGCCTGCTCCTAGGACATCGGTGACCGGTGTTTAGGATGAAGCAAACCCCTAACTGCGAGAGGGTACTGTGCGCAATTTTTAAAAGGATAAAAAAGGATAAAGGACGGCGTTATTCAATCCCCTTTGGGATGCGCCACGCATTCTACGTCTACGGGATGTCGTGGAGGCGAGTTGGATGCGTATTTGGCCGTACAATGACTTGCGGTGGCCAGTCGATGGACAAGTCAGCGCTCTATCCTTCCCAGACAAGTCTGGTACCAATTCTCCGACCCCGGAGGGATGGAAGGCTTGGTTGGCCTGGGCAGGAAATCCGAACCAGGAACCTGATATCGGGTGCACGCGACGGTCGCGCCTCCTGCGACTGCGCTACACGCGCCCTGCGCAATTTTTAGTCGGCCAAAACTCGGTTTTTTGCATGACTTACGTCGAAATAGGCAGAGGCGCTTCTCTCCATATACACCACCGCTTTGCCGGTCCAGACCTACCGTTAGGTCAGTCTCCTGGTCATACCAAACCGCGCCTACTGTTCCCCTGAGAGGGTCTCCTACCCTTCCACTCTCACATGGATCAGTTCCAACCTCTCGAAGTCCCTCCGCTTTCTCGATGTGCTTCCCTGCAGCCCAGCAGGGTCCCAAGCAGAGCAACCTTCGCTCTCTGCCTATTTTCAAACGTCCATTCTCCCAGTTTTACAAAGGCAAGTTGTGATATAGTAGGCCGTCTGTTACAGAAAATTCTCCGCCAAACACAGACCGCTTCTAGCTTCCTCTAGAGATCTGCTTCAAACGAACCACTCTGTAGACTTGCTGCATTACAGCACCCGCATACTGGTTCGTTTTGCTGATTGAGAAAAGGACATGACGAGCACTGGCATCACCAGGAGCACCACGCGGATTGACGAAGCACCTTTCGACACTGAAACAGACTCCATTTAGCTGGCAGATGACAACTACACTAATCTGAAATGAACAACTTAATCAGCCTGTCGTTGTATTGACTCCTCGTGATTGGATCCGCATCTCGGGACAGCTGGATGGCTTCTTTAATCCTTGTGGCTACTTCGAACCTCTGAAATTTATCACGATGAGCGGCTGCTAAATTAGGAGTAGTGGGCAAGGAATACTTACTTCGCACGTCGCCTTCATGTGGTCTAGCTGGACATGTCCGTCCTTGACATATGCGGGTGCCCTCAGGGAGTCTATGGCTTTCTCCAAGTCTGGGATGTATTTCGACTTCAGCTTCATCGCCAGCGTGTGCAAGCTTAAAAAGCAAATTTAGGAGGCTCTACTTGGATCTGGAAGGTTAAGCAGGGTTGCTAAACAAGGAACGAAGATTACAACTGAGTGATGTAGTATAATTAAACAGACGGAGAAAAGAGAAGGTATTTTCCCAAATATTCAATGAAGGTGGCAAAGGTTATCTGTGGGAGAGTGTGGGTACACGAAGCACAGCCAAGCGAGAGCCGACGCTATGGACGGCAAGGAAGCTAAGGAACTACCTGTAAGGAATGGTCGGCGTCTCAGTCAGTCGCACAGCCATCTCAATCCAGTACTGGGCAGTCGCTTTAAGAATCTGAAACCAATAACCTACCATAAACAGTCTAGTAGACATAGAATCCGATTCAGAATAATTCGGGTCATTCAAACCCGTCATTTTTTTCCAAACCGGATGAATTTTTTGCGAATAATGCCATATTTGGAAACAAGCGAATCTCGGAATGATGCAGATAAGAGTAGTTTTAAGAAGAGGGATCTTTGGATGATCCAAATAACTGATTTCCCTCCGGACCTCAATCAGCTATCAGAATAGGGTAGGATTTTGTCATGTTTCCGATCCAAATGAGTTATTAGGTTGGAAAAATGTCTTTTAATTTTTTTAAAGATTTATTACTTCACAACTACAATGTCAAATCAATTGAGATAAACTCCGTTTTGTTCCACTACACTTCTCCAAAGACTGGGTAATTTTCCAATTCCTGTCGCTTAAAAGACTGCACTTCTGGAGTCGTACCATTGCTGAATCCAAACTTTGAGGTCTTCATCCATTTCAAAATAATTCTCTCCAATTTCTTGCTTGAGAGCACGGAAGTGATGGTAGTCGGTAGGGGCGAGGTCAGGGCTATACGGTGGATGTGGCATTACCTCTCAGCCCAGCTCCTCTTGTTTCTCTTGTGAGTCTTGCAACATGTGGTTTTGCACTGAGTGACTGAGAGGGCATGTGGAATCGAAGCTCCAAATTTCTATGCAAAGCCAAGACCCTTCAGATGGATCCCCACTATTCTATGAGACACTTCGAGCTACTCTGCCAGATGACGTGTCGTCTGCCCACTATCGGTACGAAGAAGACGGAATAGTTCGGTGTCGTCCAACTCAGTTGGCCTTCCTGACCTTGCTTTGTCCTTGAGTGAATAATCTCCCTTCAAATACTTTCCGAGCCACTCATAACAGGTGCGATGAGTAATAGATCCCAGGCCATATATATCGTTAATTTGGTCGGCTGCCTGAGATCCTTTAATGAATTCATAAGGAATGACGTGCCGAAAATAGCCATGAGGTAGATCTGGAATTGAGTCCGGAACATTGGAATGATAACGAAGTACAAGAAAGATCTTGACCTATGTTCGTGTGCGAACGGTAGACAAGTGTGATAGGATTACGAAATCAGCTATCAGTATTGGCTAGTGCGTTTACAAGGAGAATGGTAAAAAAATTTCGAAGTGTTAAGAGACTTTTTTCCGACCTAACACCAGAACTATCAGAAAAAAATACGATCAGGGGCGATAAACGACTTACAGCAATTTAACAGAGAAGATTACAGCCGAAATTCCTGATAGCGCGGCTTGTCAAGTGATATGTTGAGCGATAAGCCGCGTTATCTGAGTTTTCCGCTGTGAATTCCCTGTTAAAGTTATGTAAGTCGTTGATGAATCCGACCCCTTGTAAAATCACACCTTTCTGAATCGTTCTAAGATTTCGACAAAAATCCCATCGCTCACAAAATCCTTTCAACAAAGGTTTGAGAAAAGAGGAATTCGTGTTATTCGGATCGACATCGGATCCAATGTCTGCAGTCCAGCACGGCTGCACGATTCGAATCTAAATGAAGCAAACCGAGAAATGGTCGACGTCCATCAGATGCTCGACAGCGAACGGAGTTTCGTAGAACGTGTGGTAGAGTGGATATGTGAGGTGCTTATCCATGTCGACCCATGCGAAACTCACCGATGGAATTCCTGAACTATAAGAAATCAATTCACTTTATTTCCCATTTCTTACAGAAATAATAGAGACAGACGGCACCGGAAAGGCGCTGCAACAAGGGTAGATTCAGGCCACAAGAAGTTTTATTAATGCACCTCATGTCTCAACGATGTCATCTGCACCTCGAATCCCGCCGTTCCTAGTCCTTCCGAGGACACAGTGCCGGAGCGGGCAGGAAGACATGAACGGCTTGGGGAGCTTTCAAGAGCGTCGAAGAAGTCGTGAAGAAGACAAATGACAAAAAACGTCCGATTCTGTGGCGTCCAATTCGACTTCACGGTTCGTCCTGCGCTAACACACGCGCCAGAGACCTGTGCTATGCGAAAGCAGGATGAACACGCGATCAGCGTCACACAGCGTGGAATCGAGAGGACGATGCTCGGAGTGACACAACTCACGCAAGTGAGAGAAGGCCTCCGGAGCTCCGAGCTTCGCCGACGTTCGAAGATCAGAAACGCAGTCGCATGGGCCAAGTCGTCGAAAATTAGGTGGGCCGGCCACGTAATGCGCTTCGCAGACACCTGCTGGACGAGAGCAGTCAGCGACTGGATTCCGCGAGATGTCAAGAGAAAACCAGGACACAAGCAACGCGCAAGTCGGAGTTCCTCGTGGAAGCCCTGAACGAACGAATGACTAGCGTTCATCGAGCGAGTAGGATCCATTGGGGCACTCTTGCACGCGACAGGGACGAATGGAGATGTTGCCGGCGCCGGCTCGAGCGAATCGATCATCAACGAGACGACAGGGATGCAGGTGATACTTTTTACCTCAAAGTAGAAGATTGAAAAGTAAGCCTGACCACATAGGTGGAGGAAACGACTCTACTGACGTGGATAACCTTACTCACCCAAACCTTCCGTAAATTACTGTAACATTGAAAATGGATATCACATTCGTGATCACCGCCCAAAAGTTCCCATATGCGAAGTATGGGCGAAGCCGTAGCGCGACTCGTGTAAGATCTGCATTGTGGCCGTACGTGTGGGCTCATAGTGGTGTGGTAAGCCTTAAACATGGGTCAACTTACGCGTCATCTGGTCCAGTCTCCTGATGGCCAGCGCAATCACAGATGACTGAGCAGTCCCGTTGGGCCACGACACGATATCGAGACCAAATGGTAGCGTCTACCTTCAGCGGTAGGCAAGTGGTGGCTCAGATAGAGGAGGCGCCGGCTCTTGCGTGCAGCAGATCCCAGGTTCTTGATTCGGGTTTCCCTCCCACGTCAATGAAGCCCTCCATTCCTCTGGGGTCGGTGAATTAGTGCCAGACTGTCGCGTCTCGCAACCTTCGCAGCCTCTTGGTCCTCCGCGGGCGTCCAGGTTCGCGGCGAACTCCGATGAGGTGGCTCATCGTGCGGCCTGCCCCGCCTCTCCCCGCATCGATCCGCACGCGGAGCATGCGCACGCGAGCGAGCATAGCCCGCTCGGCGCGCAGCGTCGGCGGTTCATTCTACGTCTGCACCGACCGCGAGCGGGGCGCGCCTTTGAGGGGTCGCACATTCGACAGCTCTCCACTACTCAGTTCAGCCGGAGCCAGCCTGCGAGGCCTGGCCACATCGCCATCTCCCTTCCTTGCATCGAATGCAGACTGGATGGATGACGAGGGCCGGGGCTGAGGGCGTGAAGTAATCAATACAGTGAAGCGCCCGGCCTGTCTGCGTCACTAATCTTATGTGCCACTCCACTCTAACGGCTATGCTCCCTGTACTGTCTGCATCACCTGTATCACCTGTCGTCCCGTTGATCATCGAATTGCTCGAGCGGGCGCCAGCAGCGTCTCCATTCGTCCCTGTCGCGTGCCAGAGTGGTCCAATGGATCCTCCTCGCTCGAGGGACACGAAGAGCGTCATATCGGTCGTTCAGGGCTTTCACGAAGAAGTCCGACCAACGCGTTGGTGGGCGTCCTGGTGTTCTTTTGACATCCCGCGGAATCCAGTCTGTGACGGCTCTCGTCCAGCGGGTGTCTGCGAATCGCATTACGTGGCCGGCCCACCTAATTTTCGACGACTTGGCCCATGCGACAGCGTCTCTGATCTTCGAACGTCGGCGAAGCTCGGAACTCCGGAGGCCTTCTCTCACTTGCGTGAGTCGTGTCACTCCGAGCATCGTCCTCTCGATTCCACGCTGCGCGACGCTGATCGCGTGTTCATCCTGCTTTCGTATAGCCCAGGTCTCTGAGGCGTATGTTAGGGCAGGAAGAACAGTGGAGTCGAATAGGTGGGCACGGAGTCGGACGTTCTTCGTTTTCTTCACGACTTCTTCGACGCTCTTGAAAGCTCCCCAAGCCGCTCGTTTCCTCCTGCTCAGCTCTGGTGCTAGGTCGTTGGCCATGTTGACTTCGCGACCCAGATACACATAGCTGGAGCATTCGGAGATGTTCGTTCCGTTGAGCGAGAATGGGGCATCAGAAACCCATCCGTTCTTCATGAACATCGTCTTCGTAAGATTCAGCTGCAGTCCAACGCTTCCACATACACGATCGAAGTCGGCCAGCATTCGTTCCGCCTGACTGATGCTCGGTGTTATGAGCACGATGTCGTCAGCGAAGCGAAGATGGTGCAGTTGCCGGCCGTCGACCTTCACTCCCATGTCATCCCATTCTAGTTCGCGCATGACGTTTTCGAGGGTGGCGCTGAAGAGCTTCGGGGATATGGTATCCCCTTGTCGAACCCCTCTCTTCACGTCAATGACGACGTCGTTGTGGAATGGTGAGATCTTGGTCGTGAATCCACTGTACAGCTCTCGAAGGACTCTGATGTACTGAGTAGGAACGCCCTGGGTGAGCAGGGCTTCCATAACCGCTTCAGTCTCGACGGAGTCGAATGCCTTCTTCAGGTCAATGAACGTAAGGCAAAGCGGCAGCTTGTACTCTCGCGACACTTCGATGAGCTTCGTAATAGTGTGTATGTGGTCGATCGTGCTGAATCCTCTCCGAAATCCTGCTTGTTCGCATGGCTGTCCTTCGTCCAGCGTTCTACTAATCCTATTCAGGATGACTCGAGTGAACAGCTTGTAGACTACGGACAGCAGGCAGATCGGGCGATAGTTGCCAATGTCGTGCACGTCTCCCTTCTTGTACAGCAAGACGGTCTTGCTGGTCTTCCACTGAGATGGAACCTTGCATTCGGACAGGTAGCGTGTGAAGAGCCGCGCCAAGGTGTTGATGAGCGCTGGCGGGAGGTTCTTCAGGTGTTCAGCTCTGATCCTGTCAGGACCGGGTGCTGTACGTTTCTTCACCGACGAGATGGCGTGTCGGATCTCGGAAGGGAGAACAGAGGGGATGACGTATCCATCCTGCGGAAGATGGCGTAGGGGCAGGTGGACGTGGCTATCGAAGAGATCGGAGTAGAAGTCGTGGATGACTTTCTCCATGGTCCTTCTGGAAGAGGTGACGGTTCCGTCAGGACGTCGGAGAGCGGTCATCTTGGTCTTGAAGTTGGCGAAGTTCCGGCGGGCATTGCGGATGCTCAGCCCTGCCTCTGCTGCTTCAGCCAACACTTCCGCCCTTCTCTCCTTCAGATCTTCCTTTATCGCCGCTCTGCATAGCTTTGCAAGCTCGGACGTCAGTTGATAGTTGCCTGACGCTCGTGCTGCTCCACGTTGGCGTATCAGCTCGAGAGTTTCCGGAGACAGGCGTCTCTTGGTGGTCTTCAAGCTCTCGGCTCCCTTAGCACTATCGTGGAGATGGTGCACGAAGCGATCGTATTCCTCGTCGACGTTGTCCATGACGGCATCTTCCCAAAGGCCGACAAGAGAGGTGTAGAGATCCCAGTTGATGGTCGTTCTGGGACTCCTCTTCTTGAACTTCGCGGCCTTCTCTCCTTGACGCGAAAAGCGGAACCTCGCGCGAAGGAGGCGGTGGTCCGATCCCGTGTAGAACTTGGGGACAACGGAGACATCGGTCAGGCAATACTTGCGATTGAAGATGATGTGGTCGATCTCGTTGTGGAACTGGCCACCGGGGGATTCCCAGGTCCATCGTAGGGAGGGAGGCTTCTGGAACTGCGAGTTTCCATGGATGGTCTTGGTCGACATGATAAACTCAGACAGCCTTTCACCTTGCTCGTTCCACTCCAAACCGTGGGTTCCGATGTGAAGTTCTTCCAGCGACCTTCGTGGCCCGATCTTGGCATTGAAGTCGCCGACGATCACCTTGTAGAAGGTGTGATCTTCCTTATAGAACTTCTCCAGCTCCACGTAGAAGGCCTCGACGTCTTCGTCGTCGTAGTCGGATGTTGGGGCATACGCGACGAACACAGTCAAGGCTGGCACGGAGCCACATCGCTTCAGTCGCAGACGTCCGATTCGGCTTGTCAGAGACTCGTACGCATCGATGTTCATGGCCAAGTGCGTGTTGACGAGGACACCAACGCCGCCTACTCCCCTGCTGTCGCATGTTCCGAGGAACAGTTCTTCTCCGGAGTCGTAGGCGGCGTGTAGGGGGTGGTGTCTTCTCGTCTCGGTCAGTCCGATGACGTCGTACTTGATCTTCCTGGCTTGCATCATCAGGTCCTCGACGGATGCTTCCGACGCAAGCGTGCGGGCGTTGTAAGTACAGATCGTCATCCTAGTCCTTCTCAGTTTGCGCAGCCTGGTTAGGCCCTGAGATTTTAGCAGCCTCTCCGTACTCGTCCTTCCCATCGCTGCAGAAATGGGGGCTCTTTCGGGGTCACTCCCTGTACTACATTGCGTAATCGACTCTCATACATATTCTACTATGTCGGCATCGTGGTGTGTAATAAATCTATGCTGGTCCCTGGTGAGCAAGTCGAAAGTATGCGGTGAGTCCGTTCATATATCGCAATTGTCTGGTATTGTTGATATTGTCGTGTGTATTTGTGGGTTCATTGGGTATGCCTGTCTAAGCCCCATGCGGGGTCCGCGTGGAGGGGCAGAGCGCTCATGGCAGAAGCCTGCGCGTGGCCCTCCACGTGGACGTCGCGTGGGCAGTGATGGTCATGCCAGGCAATCAGTCATTTCGGGTAGATTCTCCCCTTGGTTACACGCTGGCTGCAGCTCAGGGCTGGAAAAACTTAGTACAGCGTGAAGGGAAGGACCCGGGGAATGCTCACTTCAGAAATGGCACTTAAGGGCATGGTACCAATACACCTCCTATGCCTTGGCAGCTTCGGGTACCCCATGGGACAGGTTGAGGTCTACTGGGGCCATCGACTTGCGACACAGACCCTTGCCAGGGAAGTATAAAACATCGACTCGTTCATCGGCTGGTCACCACAAGTCAATGTATAGGCCAAATGCGCATCCGCTCCCTGTGGAAGTAGAATGCATGACGCAACCCAAAAGGGATTGATTAGTGCCGTCAGTTATCCTTTGTTCTTTATCTTCAATCATGGTCTTCGAATCTTATTAAAACACTGCCACACTTGCCATTTTTACTTTAGCTAATAAAAGACTTACCCAAATAATTCAAGAATGATTTCTGATCCGACGCTGCTGATGGTACCGGTATGCGAGGCAGGTTTGGCTCGTCCACGTCCTTCATGTAGTGCAACCTTAAATGACCAAACATCACTTGCGCAACAACGATTACCGGGCTGTTGAGTGGCTTACCATGCATCAAATACAGTCGTGCCTCTGACGTCTTTCTGATCTTTCCTCGGATTCCGAATGTTTTTCGCCACAAGGACAGCTTGATCTTGAAGGGACGGCGACGCTTCGACATATCTGAACGAAGAATGCACCAGAAGAAGCAGGAATGTTGGAAAATATGAGTTACATAGTTTGATTGCCTTGCATGCAATCCATGTTTAGATAGGCAATGGCTCTTCTTGACAGCAACTCGGCAAACTCTTCGACGAACTCCGTCGATCCAATCAGACCGTACTCCTCGGCATCCCAGGCGGCGAACATCAGCGTTCGTCCTGAAGAAGATCGACGCTAGATACGTGTTGCCTTCGGAGGGACTTAACTTACTTGGGCGCCATGCTCTCTCCCTCATCACCTGCACAGTGGCTCGGGCGACTTCTGCAAGAGCAGCGGTGCCGGAGTTCGGGTCCATTGCACCGAACGTCCACGCATCGTAGTGATTTCCCAGGATGACATAACGATCCGGCTCTTCAGCTCCATGAATGTAGCCAATGACGTTCCGTATACGCCTCAAATATTTTTCTGTGAACCTAGAGCGCAGAGGTTGGCTTTAACTCGGATCCTGGCATCGCACAGGCGATATCGTGGAGGAGCTTCAATTGAACTTTTGGCTCCTACAAAAATTGGAGAACCCCAACTGACAAAACCGATTCCCCAATCCGTATGGGTGGAACACTTTAGTGGATTAAGCTGGGACTGTTTGTGGTGCATGTACGATTATTGTTTGCTATAGACTGCACCTTTTAAAGCAAACTATCAGCTGCGTGTGGTAGCGCATTCGTAGATGGCGCCGGCTGTTGCGCACACCCCATTCCCGGTAGTTGACTTGGGCTTCGCCCAGGCAAATTAAGCCTCCATCTCTTCGTGTTCGATGGGAGAGATGAAGGACGAACACTGACTGGTTCATCCTCTGGCCACCGCAAGTCATCGTATAGGTAAACAACGCATTTAATTCACATCAACATCTCAACAGGGAAGAGTCTCAGGCGGGTGAACGGGGAAATGGATGGTACTGCGGGAATCTCCACCGTTCTTCTTCTTCTTCTTCTTCTTCTTCTTCTTCTTCTTCTTCTTCTTCAGCGTCTGTCCCACTTCGTAGCGGGGTTCGCTATTCTGGTGTCATGACGCCACCTTTCCCGATCCAGCGCTAGATCAGGATGGACACCAGCTACTTTCAAGTCCATATGTAACGTATCGGACCAGCGCTGCTTCAGACGCCCTCTAGGCCGCTTTCCAATTGCCTCGAAGTTAAGGCCTATCTTGCGGACGCTGTCTTCCTTTCCACGTAGAACGTGGCCGTACCATCATAAGCGAGCTTCGCGCATCTTGTCAGCTATCGGCGCGGCACCGAACTTCTGCCGAATAGCTTCGTTTCGGATGCGGTCCAGGCGCGTGACTCCAGCCATCCATCGCAGCATCTTCGTCTCTCTCTCTCTGAGGCGCGCTTCAACTTCCTTGGTCGCAGGCCAACACTCAGCGCCGTACATCGCTACTGGCCGGACGACTGCTCTGTAGATCTTCGACTTGAAGCACTCTTGTACCTTCTTGTCGCAGAGCACGACAGTCAACGAGCGCCACTTGCACCAAGCTGCACTCACGCGTGAATTCACTTCAATCATCAGTTTGCCATCAGACGTGACTGCTGATCCCAGGTACTTGAAGACCGAAGTGCGTGGGAGCTGCCGTTAAACTTGATGGAGCTGGACTCAGTAACGTCCGTCGTTAGATATTCGGTCTTCTTCACGTTCAGTTTGAGTCCAAACCGCTCCAAGCGATCACACCAAGCTTGCACCTCTCGCTCCAGTTCATCTTTATCTTCGCTAGCGAGCATTACGTCATCAGCATAAAGCAACGTCCAAGGGACGGGGTTCTGAAGATCTCGAGTGATGGCATCCATGACGACAACAAAGAGGAGTGGGGAAAGCGCAGAACCCTGATGTACCCCGACAGAGATGGGAAACTCCATCGAGGTTCCAGCTGCAGCTTGAACTCGACTCTTTGGACAAGAGTAGAGAATTCGCACCCACTCTATGAGCTCTTCGGGAACTCCATGATGTCGTAAGGCGTACCATATCACTTCACGCGGTTCGCGGTCGAAGGCCTTTTCCAAGTCAAGAAAGACGATGTGCACTGGCTTCTGTTTCTCACGATACTTCTCGATCAGGAGGTGGGCGGCGTGAATGGCATCAACGGTGCCACATCCAGCCACGAAGCCGCACTGATTGCTGGAAAGCTGGACGATGTTCCGAATTCGTCTATCGACAATTCGCTCAAAGATCTTCATGCTGTGGGAGAGCAAGCGAATCGGACGGTAATTTCGTCGTACTTTGGCGCCAACACTCGGGCACCTTCTTCTCCGCCACAACCAGGTTAAAGAACTTCGCCAACCACTCAGCAGGGTTCCACAGCTTTGACTTCCTCAGATCAGCTGCTACGTCGTCGGGCGCAGTCGCTTTGCTTGGCCTCATCTTCCTCAGAGCCGCTTCTATCTCCCCCACGGTGATCTTGTGAATGGGGCCGTGGGTTGGAGCGGCTGGATGAGGAAATTGTACTGTAGAGATTTTCTCAAAGTAGTCGCGCCATCGCTTCAATGCCTTCTTGCGGTCCATGAGAAGATGGCCGTCCTCATCATTGATGCCAAAAAACTTCTCAATGTCCTCGGTCTGCCGATGGCGACTTTTGGCAAGTCGGTACAGATACCGCTCACCATTGCGCGACTCAAGCTTCTTGTTGGCATCTCCATAATGAGTGGCTTTTGCAACAGCCACGGCCTTCTTTGCAGCTTTCCTCGCCTCTTGGTACTTCCGCCAGTTATCGGCTGTGTTGTCGCTGAGAAACACGTGATAGAGCGACTTCTTCTCTCGAACTTTTGCTTTCACGTCGTCTATCCACAGCCACGTCTGCTTTTCGACCTTGCCTCGTCCAGGCACCGTGACGCCAAACTCCAACCTTGCAGCTTCACGTGTCGCGTCGCTAGCCTTCTTCCAAGTTTCGTCGACAGTTGTGACTGTCGGTAACCGCACGCGAGAAATCACAGCTGCTTCCTTCTCTCTAAAGGGGAATTTCCACCCTTCGTGTAGTAGAAAAACATGTTTCGATTTTGCTGAGTTCTTGAACTAAACGAGCTACGGGCTCTCGAAGGTGGGGTACAGTATCGCACCGTCAGCGCGTACTCTCGTGCATACGTGCATGCGCTGACGTATGGGTCATGGCGAAAGGGTTCGCGGCAAGCGAGTTGGTGGCTCAACGGGGTACGAAGCTGATTCACAGGTGCTAGGCCACTTTTTCGACTCCCGTGCTATGGACTATTTTAGCATTTTTTCATGACCGCTGCCTCCTTTACCCATTCGCTTGCTGCACATTCCTACACATTTATTTCACTCTAAATTGTCAAATAAGGGATTACTTTGCGTTGTGCTTCACTCACTTATCTCATTTTTTTGTATTATAAAACGTTTTGTGTTTTTCAGCGAATGTTAAACAGTGACCTCACAGTAGGTACGGGTTACAGCAGGTACGTGTGACAAGGGACGTCGTGGTCATAATCACCGATTTCGCCCAAACTTCTTCCAGGGAGGGAGGAAGGGGGTTTTGGGGTGCTGATTACAAATTTGACCTTTTTGACAATTTAGAGTGAAATAAATGTGCAGGAGATGTGTAGGAAGCAAATCGGTAAAGGAGTCAGCGGTCACGAAAAAATGCCAAAATAATGCATAGCACGGAGTCGATCATCTGGCCTAGCACCTGTGAATCAGCTTCGTACCCCGTTGAGCCACCGATTCACTCGCCGCGAATCCTTTTGCCATGACACACAGTCAGCGCACGCACTTACGCACGAGAGCACGCGCTGACGGTGCGATGCTGTACCACACCTTCGAGGGCTCGTAGCTCTTTTGGTTCAGGGACTCAGCAAAAATAAAACATGTTTTTCTTCTGCACGAAGGGTGGAGTTTCTCGCAGTGCCATCCATTTCCCCGTTCAGACCTACGCTTGAGACTCTTCCCTGGTCAGTCAATTCAAGTCAACTCGAGTCTCAGTTGCTGAATCGCGCATCAGGACAGATTCCTAAAGTCTATTCTCGAGGAATTCAACCTGCTGAAGGGCATATATAAAAACTTAGAGAGGCACTCTGCTAAAGCCTGTAGAAAGTTTGCCAAAGGTTGAATATTAAAGAATGGTGCAAAAAATGTTTTACGATTTTGTAGCTTACTTGGCAGTGTTCGAATGCTTTTCAATGTGTTTTTCATTGATGATTTCTTGCACGTTTCATGCTAGACAGTTGTCTATGCCTTGAATAAATAAATAAATAAAATGAACAAACGACAGCCATCAAGAAGAGGGACAACAACAAACGACAACCCATTGAGGTAGAATGTACGGCACATCCCAAAAAAGATCGAATGACACCACACTTTATCATTTTGTTCTTTAAAATTCCATGATAAGAGTGGTAACAGCTTAGAAAGACATGGTTATAGCAAGCAACTGAATTATAGAAATCAACCAGAATTTCCTGCTGCCGTGATCCGGACCGCGATTCGCGCGCGCGCCCCGTCCTTCAAACTGCCGCGCGACTCGACCGATCGTCCCGCATCAGACCCTCGCCAGACTACAGAGTCATTTCGAATGCTGAATGCTACTCTACTAGCTATTCTTCTTGTCTAGAACTGAGTTGTCTAGAATTCCGCCGAAACGACCGTGCACTACAGCTCCACCCCTCTTACTTGTGCAACTCATGGCTACATGAGCTTATTTTCCCTCCTTTGTGTTCCCTCCCAATCTTCAGCCACTTTTGCTGTTGGAGTACATCTGATTCTTACATTAAGGATTTCATGTACACTTTTAGGTCGTTTAGGTGAGTGGCCACTAGAACTTCATATCTTCTCTTAACACATAGAGAATAAGTATTTTACGAACTTTTACAACGGCACACTGTTGGTTATAAAGATGACATTAGATCAGGGAGCAACACTTGGAGCCATGCAGGCACGCAGTATTTACATAAACAGCATTGGATCCAGTGAACTTTATTGGAAACATCTTCTTCATCCAGTTGTAAGCGAAAGCAGACTGAGCAGTGTGGAATGTCGTCCTTCCGATATTTTGGGAGCACCTCCCCCTTATATGTCTATGAATGTGCACTCCCTTGACTTCTTGCGTTTGGGGCAAATGTTTTCCCAGTAACTTCTTTCTCTGATTGAAGAAAAAGTTATGATTGAAGAAGCAAGTTCTGAGGACGTCTGGAGGATTTTGTATGGCTGTCAGTATCCCTGTCCTGGCTTCCTCAAACTTCCCGCACTGATTCATATGGAAGTGCTAGCACTACTAAATTCGTCTTCGACATGTCTGTTGATAAGAAATGTTAGTTGTAAACATGATAATATTCACCGCTTCCCCTTCCTAGAAAAGTACATAAGATCTCACAACTTCATATTTGTGCGGATTCAAATGTGGGTTGTAGTGAGTATAAAAGTGCATTGGAAGTCTGGCGAGGATCCGCTGCAGGCCGCGCGGTCGAGTCGCGCGGCACTTTAAAGGACGGGGCGCGCCATAATCGCGCACCGGATTACAGTGGCTGAAAATTCCGGTTGATTTCTATAATTCAGTTAGCAATACAGGGACACCTGTTTCGAGCTGCATTACAGTTTGAATAGGCTTTGCTGGTTCAATAGTACACGGCTTTGTGCTCATATTTTTATTGCTGGATAATCCAACAACAAGACAGAATTGGCACTAATCAGGAATAGCAGTAGGTGATGAGATATTACTTCCTATATTTAATTTCATCCCATATCGCATCCTACTTCCTAACTTACCTTCATTACCTTGAACCGGCGGTCCGCGGTCTGGGTAAGTGACAGGGACTATGATTCCCGGACTGTCGGAGTGAGAGTCCACCCGAAAAATGCGCCGAAGAAGTGCCTGAGCCGGTCGCCGACCCGCCTTTTATAAATGGGCCTGGGCGGGACAGCTGCTCTGGCTCAGTGAATGACATCATGAGTCGGTCGCGGGTCATGACACACTCCATCCCGGCGCTTGCTAGAGTCGAGTTTGAGACCGCCCCTGTGCATCAATTCTAGTAGTAAATAAACTCACTTCACCTCGAAGTAACCGTTGATGGTTATGGTCGTCTTCAGGTCGTTCTCCAGTCCTGGTCCTAATTTGTAGGTGATGTTTAGGCCACCTGAAAACGGAATAAGGGTTGGAGATCTCAGAATCGTCAAGAAATAAGAGCGCTCAATATCAACAGCGTTGCGCCTTCCGTGTTCTGTAGTTAAAACAAGTGCTTCAATACCCTGCCAATCCTTAGGTGCTGTTGACCCTTTTAGCTTGGAGAGCAGAGCCATGGCTGAGGTGTATGAAATCGGCAGCGCGGGAATTGATGGCAGATCTCCATTTAATCGTGCCTAGGAGTAGCTATGCTCTTCATTTTTATACTTTCGTTTATTCAATCATCTACCAATTTTAGATACGAGAAATCACCTCCTCCACCGAACCCGACCGCCACAGATTCGCCTTCGCAGCGTAGAGTGGCGTAAGCGGATCGCCGTCACCGGCATGCAGAGTCCCTCGCTGCACACCATGAGGCGGCATGTACGCCGTTTTCGGGTAGACGTCTTCTGAAAAGGAGTGCATGGTCGACGGAGATGAAGTGCAAAGGAGAAGGAGCGGTCACAGCTACACAAACAGAGGTGAAGCCAGAACTCACTGTCTGCGGTACCATCTGGAGCCACCTCCGCTGGATCCGAATAGAGAATTGCTCCGACGGCCCCATTTTGCTGGGCGAGTGCGACTTTGTTACCGCGGAAAGACTCTCCGTATCGAATCAAGGCAATTTTCCCCTAAAGCTGAATGTTTCATCTCACTATCAGTTGAGTCGTCTACAATATTTCAGTGTTGTTTAGGATGAACGATAAAGGTAGGGACGCCACTCACTCTTAATATCTGCGGGATACGCCACGCACCCTACTTCAAGGGAATACCCTACAGGAGAAGTTATTTGTTTATTTGTTTATTGTTTATTTTTGTTTAGGTTGTTTATTTAGTTGTGGGGAAGGGTCCAATTCCACAGATTCTACAGTAATCCTCAGCTCCCAGGAGTCCAGTGAGGGCCGTGACACACCACCAATGAGGCAAGGGGATGCGACGTATCCCCCCGGATAGATAGGAGTGAGCTTCAACGATGGCAAGGTAGCCACGCCCGGCAATACTATATGCACAAGTGCTCCGACAAGCCTAACGGTGTGTCTCGCACTTTCGCGCTTCGCGCGAATTTCTAGCATCACTGACCTATGGAAAGTAGTTTTTGTAAAACATCAAATTCGCTAACATCTAAGACTTGGTGCGTACTTTATCGGCATCAAGCCCTTCACCACTTCGGTACCTTCTTCATAGACATTCTTTCCTGGCTGGCCAGTAACGTCATTGGCTTGTGCTGCGCAGCACTTCTGTCCCTCAGGTTGTTCCTCCGCAATCGTTCACATGCTCAACAGCTAGCATTTCAAGTTGTCATTGACATGTCTTCCAAAGCCAGGTTCCCCTTTCTCGTTTCTTCTTATTGGATCTAATTGCTGGTCCGCCTTTACTGGTCTTCCCTTCCCCTCTTTACTCCCCACCTTCCTGGTCCCAACTACTGGCCCACATCTTTGTTTCTACCATTGACACTTACTTGTCTCTTCTTGCTGGTTTCCCCGTCCAGGCCCCTCCTCCAGGTTCTTCCTTTCCTTCCTGCTCACTCTCCTAGTCCACCATAGAGGTCCTCCTTACCGCCCTTCTCCACCATCCCCTTAGTGGTCCTCCCATGCTCAGGCATGGTCGGTGACACGTATTCAGAAGCAGGATGCTTGCTGCGCGACGGAGGGGACCTGTTTTCTGGATCAAGAAGCTCAAAAGCGCGCGCAGTCACCGCTGTGTCGAGCATAAAGAGGCTATGCATATGGCAGATTCCTTGTTCTCCGTATGAATTCCCTTACGGCTCCCTTTTTGTTGGTCCCCCGTTCTGGTCCCGCCTCCAGGTCCCTTCTTCCAGGTAGATTCCTCCCCCCTCGGGATCCTCCCTACTACTCTTCCCCAATTAAGCAGTCCTCCCACGCTCACGACACGACGGCGACGAGCGAACGCCCATCGTATGACATCGGTGTCACATCCACTAAATCCGGTCTCTCTTAATGGTAATGGATCCCTTTGCTGATCCTCCTTACTGTCCCCCTTCCCCTGATTGGTAACTCCATAATGATCCCTACATATTGCCTAAACTCTTCCTGGTGCCACCTCCTGGCCTGCTTCCTTGTTCCCCCCATCGACCATCCCGATGCGCCTCCTGGTCGCTGCCTCCTTATCGCCGTCAGTTCCCCACCCTTAAAGTCTCCTTCTACTCTTACCCCTTTGATGGCCTTCTCCTGCTAATGGCACTAAATCGGCTTTTGAATCTGGACGCTCAGAAACGCGCGTAGTTGCTGTTGTGTTAAGCAGTGAAGGGCTGCGTTTCCCTTGCTGCAGCAACATCCCACGTTCAATAGCAAATTTTGCCTGCGCTGTAGATGATGAGGCGTACCGCATTCAGGATAGATAACTCGACCACTCTCGCTGTGGATGATGCGGCGTACCTCACTTCGGTTAGATCACTCGACACACAAACTCTTTTATATATAGGTGGTGATATTAGGAGGAATTCCAACGATGAGGATCTCTCTACTCTTCAGCTCCTCATTTACATATGCTTGGCTTGCTTGCTTTCAAGGGTATGTTCGATGTTACTCATTGTAGTCTCCACATAGGAGACTACAATGAGTAACACCTGGGATATCGGTAGCATAAATAAACATCTCGGAACCGTTGAGCAGTCACAGTTCATAGAATTATTTGCAGAGGCAAGCCAGTAGAAAAATCAGTGCTTTCTTTCACAGATAAGTCTACTACCAATTCCCTGCTTCCTGCGGTATGAAAGTTCTCGGAGGAGGGCCAGCTGTTGTGTGCACCCGATACCAGATTCCTGGTTTGGATTTCCTCTTGTCCATTCCTCCGGGATCGGAGAATTGGGATCAGTTTTCTCTGAGAAGGATAAAGCGCTGACTTGATCATCGGCTGGCCACCGCAAGTCATTGTATGGCCAAATACGCATTCATGTCGCCTCCACGACATCCCGTAGAAGTAGAATGCGCTGGCGCATCCCAGAAGGGATTGAGTAACGCCGTCCTTTATCCTTTATCCTTATTAACAAAACTCCAAAAAGAGAAAAATCATCTTCGCCTACAATTCCTCCTTGTTCAGTTGTTGCTACATATAACACCTAGCAAAAAAGTCCAATCACAGAACCGAGCTGTCGGTAAAAATTCGAATGGAAAAGTCGGACATCCCAATTTGATGTCCTAAAAATCAATAAAGGACAAGTGAGCAAGTAGGACCAACATGTATTCTTGTAGTACCAAACACTGTCTTCCAAACGCTATGGAAAAAAATTCCAAACCTAAGCGAGGGAAGCAACTGCGCAAATGGCTACTTTTTACTTTTTCACTTTTCACTTTACCGACTTAAAAATTGACAAAATTCAGGATGAAAAAAGGAACGCAATACATGCCCTGACAGAGCAAATCATTTTTTCGAAGTCTGTATAGCGCTATGCAAGAGACCACCGGCGAAATCCGCAATGAATCGTTGAAAAAAAAAGGCGGGGACTTATGGGACAACCTAATACATATACAGGGTGCGTAAAAAATATTGACGCACTAAACGTAAACGTTAGAAATGACAACACATTATAAAATTCAACAAGTTTATATACAAAATGTCAACAATGATCTAGCGAACAGGATAGCATCACTTGTATTTTATACGGGCTTCTTTGCTGCGAATTCAGGATGAAGACGACGAGGAAAGGCATCGACAGTGCGCCGCAAGTAGTCCACGTCGATTTCGTTCCATGCTTTTACCAGATCATCCTCCATTGACTTCATACTTTTGTGGGAAGTAGCGCAAGCTTTGTTTTCCAAAACTTTCGATATAGAGAGTTTAGGGGATTCAAACCTGGTCTATACTGAGGTCATTTCTCTACCGGAATGAAGTCCTCCGAGTTGGCGCGGAACCAGTCCTGAACAATCCTCGACTCTGCGCAGGAGTCTAATCCTGCTGGAAGAAATACGTCTCACTCTCGAGGTGGGATTCGAACCAAGAAACCAGTTGTTTCTTTAGGACATCAATACTGATAGTTCTACTGGTTTGTCTTCACTCCTGTATCCACGAAAACGAGAGACGCTTGTGATGAATGCACAAACCATACTGCTGGCCGGATGCGCCTCCCTTGCAGCGATCCTTCCGACAGAATTGGCATTTTAGAGGTACTTCAAGAGCATGTGACACTTTTATAAGTTGAATGCATAAAACTACCGAGTCACTGAAGGTCAAAGCATAGAACGAAATCAACGTGAACTACTTGCGACGCACCGTCGATACCTTTCCTCGGCGTCTTCGCCTCTGCATTCGCAGCAAAGAGGCCCACTTAAAATACAAGCGATGCTATTCTGTTCGCTAGATCATTGTCGACATTTTATGTATAAACTTGTTAAATTTTATAATGTGCTGTTATTTCTAACGCTTACAAGTTGTTACAGGATGTTTTGTTACGATCAAAACTCTTGCGCCAGGCGGGACTCGAACCCGCATCTTCTGCTTTCCGGGCAGCGATGTTCGCCTTACACCACCGGCGCTGTTTGACCCCACGTAACTCTAACGCTTACGTTTAATGCGTCAATACTTTTTACGCACCCAGTAGTTGAAACTCCAAACCTTTTGTAGGTTAATTTCTGTACACAAGAAGGCCATTGCAGGCGTAACTTTTGTCTTATCAGCCCGCAATGAAAGGATACATTTTTTGCCATTTTGGACCGACTAAGATCATTTCGCCAAAACGAAGCACACTTCTGTGATCCACCTCAGATGCTATAATCCCTATAAGATCATATAGATCTCGTTCTCCGGACCGAGCTCACTGAAACCCTTGCAAGATCACTTCCTGGTACGTGTAAAGTTTCCTCACTGGATTCTTCTGATTCATTCACATTCCTAAACATGAGGAAGCGTGCTGCGTTGGCCTTTACCGGCCCACGTACCTTTGCCAATTCAAGCTAACACACGAATTCTGTGTCGTTTATTTCTTCATCTGTAGCTGACTTGAACCTTCCGCGTAGGAAATATGTAAGTGGGAGGAATATCAAGTTGTAGGTCGACGTCGGTTAAGAATTTTTCGGTGTAGAAAGCAGGACCCACTAACCTTCAGAGAGATCCCATTCTCCTTCAGGTATTGAAACTCCTTTTCAGTTGCTCTTCCACAATAAACGACATCAGCAGTTACTGAACCGTTCGGTGCATATGCTAGCCATTGAAGTCCAGCATCTGAAGGAGAACAAAATTGGTCTCAGAAGCAAAACATTCAACTCTAACATTCAAAGATAATCCAACAAGAAAATAATTTAAGGCCCTTTTTGAAATCGACATTGCCCATTAAAAGAACCCAGAATTAAATCAAGCTTTCAAATAAACCAACGAAGTCACGCACTTTCCATATTCTGCTTCTCTGGTGCGATCGACGGACTGACACCTTCGCTCTTATATACAACTTTTCCATTTGTGTCCTTTATCCAAAGGTAGTTCGGGTTCGAGAAGTCCGGGTAGGACAACAGGACATTGTATTCGACGGTATGAACATCTAAAAGGAAGTTCTTCTTTTGGAAAACTTCATGGCAGGATAGGAAGAAGTTCATCATAGGACGCCACCATTTGAATCAAAGTGAAATGGCAAAAGGAAGGGCGCCGGATTCCGCGCACCCTAAATTGGCTCGAGCTACAGATTCCGACCAGAGCAACTAAGCCTTCCATACCTTACCGGTCGGTGACTTAGTACTCGACGTCTCGAAAAGGGCATTACACTGACTTCTTCATTAGCTTGCCAAGGCAAGTCTTGTGTAGACCAAATCGCCTTCAAGTCCCTCCATGACAGCGCGAAGAAGTACAGAGTGTCTCATAAAATTGTATACACTGTTTGAAAGATGATAACTTTCCTCACATTAAAGGCACTGAAGAAGTTAAGAGCTCATTGAAAGCATAAAAAATAAGAATTTCAGAGATATAAGAGGGGTATGGATTGCGCCATACATTCGCCAGAAACCTTGCATTTTACACTCGATTGATTGAGTTTGGCTTGAATACTTCTTATAATTTCCCGACAAAGTGGCCGTATTAATTGATTTTTTGCTTCCTCTAATGTTTAAAACTTAAAAACACACTACGGCTTGCGAATAATGGGAATGCGAATACCCTAAAAAATGTAAATGAAGCTTTTGAAGATGTTTGAGATTCATATGCAAGCGCTGGATAACGACATTTCTGTGGCGTGCAAATAGTCAAGATTGAGCCGTGCCCGGCCTGAAACCTTGCATTTCAGACTCGATTGATTGTTGAGAAAGCGCACGCATGGTTCAATTTTGCTACGAAACGCCTCCTTACTACTTCCAAGCACTTCAGGATAAGCTTCCTCTCTTGAAAGAAAGCCTAGAGCCGGGCATAACTCTTGTTATGGGCACAGATATGTGGCGAGCGTTATTGGAGCAATAGCGAGAAATTCTGGAATCAACAAATCACATGTCACGTGTCTTTCACGCGATTGTCAAGTTCAAAACGTTGAAAGAAGCACAAAGCAGGACAACATAGTCGATTAATAGCAAGATTATGACAAGCATTCAGCGCATGCACAATCAATCGAGTCTGAAATGGGAGGCGTGGGCATGGCGCAATCTTGAATATTTGCAAGCCACAGAAATTTCGTTACACTGGGCTTTCATATGAGTTTCAAACGTCTTCAAAAGCTTCAATAGCAGCCATGTTAGAACCTTTCGAATAGTAACTGCATTTTTTAGGATACCCTGCATTTCTCGCAAGCCCTATTGTGTTTTTAAGTTTTAAATCTTAAAAGAGCACAAATCAATCGATATGGCCACTTTGTGAGCAAGTTATAGCAAGTATTCACGCGAAACACAATCAGTCGAGTGCACAACGCAAGGTTTCAGACGAGTGCATGGCGCAATCCATACCGCTGTCAGAAAATTTCTATTTTTCAAGCTTTCATATGAGCCTTTGGGCGCGTGGAGCGCAGTCGGAGGAGACGCCGACTGTCGCCTGCACCCAATACCATTTCTACCGGGTATTATGGAGACAATTTGAATGCGTAACCAATTCATAGGGCGCGTGTAACGCAGTCGAAGGAGGCGCCGTCTGTCGCCTGCACCCTATACCATTTTCCTGGTTCGGATTTCCCTCTAAGGCCAACCAAGCTTTCCATCCCTCCGGAGTCTGCGAATCGGTACCAGACTTGTCTGGTAAGGATAAAGCGCTGATTTGTTCATCGGCTGGCCACCGCAAGTCATTGTATGGCTAAATAGGCATTCAAGTCACCTCCACAACACCCGTAGAAGTAGAATGGGTGGCGCATCCCAAAAGGGATCGAGCAACGCCGTCCTTTATCCTTTTATCCTTTATGAGCCTTTAACTTCTCCAGTATCTTTACTGTGAGCAATGTTATCACCTTTCAAACAGCGTACACGTTTTTTGAGCGACCATGTATTAGGCTGTTGCAAAAGTAAATGCCGTTTCGAGATGTCTTGGAGTAGGAAGCTGTTATTCACAAGGAATCTCCTTATCAGGACAACTTGCGCTAACCATTGTGTAGCTTTTTCTCCTCCTTCAAATTATGTTTTTACATTTTCGTCTTTATTCGCTCCGGACGTTGTTACACTTTCGAAAAGAGATGAAGCGATCCGGTTTTCGAATGATTATGCTCTCGAGTTCAAGCTCCAACATTCTGCGGCTGAGCCAACTCCGCTGGGCTACGTCATGCTTTTGTCAACCTACCCTCTAATCCAGCCGTTTGCCACTTCCTTACGATATCGTCGGCCACGTCTTGATTCGCCGTCGTCCCTGCCAGATGCAACGTAGAGGTGAAATCGACGAGATTCTGTCGGATTCTATCAGGATCAATCCGCTCCTTAATGTGTTCAGCAACTATTTTGGCGTCGGCTGAAATTTAAGAAATCGTCTCGTGGATGGGACTTCTAGGAGGACTGACTGGAACCTACCTCGGTAGGCGCCTTCTGAAGCTGAAGATTCATCGACACGCCTGCATGTGCTGGAGGTGTGGCTCGCTAAGCCGAAACCGACGATGAGAGCTCCAGCGATGAAAAGGCCGATGCCGACACCCAACGTCAGAATTACGATCCACGGTTTCACCTGCATTATTCACCGCTTAAAATTGGAAAAGATGGAGCTCGACTAATGAACTTCAGGAAGGGGCAGAATAGAAGAAAAATAGTTTCGCTTGGATGGGACTCCAAACTAGAACCGGCTCATGACGTATGCGACAGCTGCGCCCGTTGCTGACTACGCCACCCGCCATGTTATACAGGGTGTCTCCAAAATGTATACATTGTTTGAAACGTGATAAGCCTGTTCACAGTAATGTCCGTGAGGAAGTTAAGGGCTCATGTGAATGATTAAGGACATATGAGCGGTACGGAATGCGCCATGCACTCGCCTGAAATTTTCCATTTTACACTTGATTGATTGTATTTCGCTTGAATACATGTTATGATTTCTTCACAAAGTGACCCCGTTTGGATTGATTTGGGCTTCTTTTCAAGTTTAAAACTTAAAAACACACTATGGTTTGTAGAATGCAGGGTACCCTAAAAAATGCAGGTACTATTTGGAAGGTTCTAACATTGCTTCTAGTAAAGCTTTTGAAGAATTTTGAGATTAATGTGAAAGCAGAGTGTAAAGAAATTTCTGTGGCGTGTAAAGAGTGAAGATTGCGCTATGCCTCCCCCTGAAACCCTGCATCTTAGATTCGATTGATTGTGCATGGGCTGAATGCCTGCCACAATCTTCTTACTACTTGGCCACATTAACCTTCGCTATGCTTCTTTTAACGTTTTCCGTCGCCCAGTAGCTACAACTATGTATGCCGATTAACCTCTCCATTCAGCATAAATGTTGCTTCATTCGTCCACAGAATGCGTCTTGTAATATGTGGCTCCTGCTCACATTTAAATCGCGCGATCAATAAACTCGCATGTCACGTGTATTTCACATAATTGTCAAGTTCCAAACATTAAAAGAAGAATACAGTACAGGTAATCTGGCCAAGTAGCAAAAAGATTGTAACAAGCATTCAGCCCATGCACAATCAATCGAGTCGGAAATACAAGGTTTCAGGCGGGAGCATGGCGCAATCTTGATCATTTGCACACCATAGCGATCTCGTTATACTGCGCTTTCATATAAGTCTCAAACGTCTTCAAATGCTTCACTAGCAGCAATGTTACAACCTTTCAAGTAGTGCCTGCTTTTTTAGGATACCCTGCATTTTGGGCAAGCAATAGTGTGTTAGTAAGTCTTAAACCAGAAAAGAAGCCCAACTCAATCGAAATGACCACTTTGTGAAGAAATCATAACATGTATTCAAGCGAAACACAATCAATCGACTGTAAATCCAAAATTTCAGACGAGTGCATAGTGCATTTCGTGCAGCTGATATGTCATAAAATTTCAATTTTCGTAAGCTTTCGCATGAGCCTTTCGCTTCTTCAGTACCTTTACTGTGAGCAAAGTTATCACCTTTCAAACAGTGTATACATTTTTTGAGACACCCTGTAGAGTGAGCTCCAAATGGGCGGAAAAACCAGGACGCGATGGTATCGAAGCTAGGAAACGCCTGACACCTGTTAATAGGCGACGGTGAAGGTTTAGAGCGGGGGTCCACTCTCCTCATCCTTTACACAGCAATATCCATTGAAATTGTACACAAACTCATGTTGAGCTTGATTACAGACTGTAACTATATATGATCACCTATGCTTCCTCTACATAAGGTGAGGCTACCAGCCACGGACCTTTGGCTTCAGATGTGCACCAGGGGTCGGATTCATCAACGACTTACGTAACTTTAACAGAGAATTCACAGGGGAAAACTCAGATAACGCGGCTCATCGCTCACCATATCGCTTGATAAGCCGCGCTACAGTACCGTCGGTAAACGTTCGCCAAAACGCGGCCGGCGGCGGATTAATCCGCCGTTTCCGCCGCCTTGCCATAACTCTCTTCAAAGTCGCTTATATTCAATGAAAGGCACATTGTTGGAATCAGAACAACGTGATCTACTCAATGGCGTAAAAACCATAACAAGATTTCAAAATTTTTGAGCTCAAGATGACCTAGATTACTCGAGCCCATAATTGCCTTGACCTGATCCACATTCGCCCCTGAGTCTCCCCTAATTGTGCCCCCTGGCAAGGACCGACTTGCCCAGTGGAATCTTGAAAATTTTAAACTCTGTCGAAAATGTGTTTCATGCTAATTTTAGGTTTTGTCTCATCACGGCGATCTGTTTGATATCAAATTTGTCTTGTCTAGCCCCATGTACATCATTCCATGCGTTCTCAACTGCCGGTTTTTCCACTTTTGCTAATTAATTACGACCGCATCACTTTTGCTCTAGGGCTGAGTCTTGCTGAAGTTTTCGACTTTGAAGTGTGGATTACAACTGTGGGATTCAGGCTTAGTTTGATCAAAAGTAAGACAGTAGTCAGCCGCCAAATTGGCAGCGCATCAAGGTTCCAGGGAGACACTTCCTGCAAAGGCTACTTCACGTGTGTAGATCTGTGTCTCCACGAGGCGGATCAGTATGGAAGCTGGGTATGTGATCAGACACCATGCAGAGATGCTGTCCCACAAAAACCATGGAGCTGGCAGCTTACGTCTTGGAGTCTGGCTTCCATGGAAAGGCAGTTTCCTTCAAATTCAACATTTTCACTCGACTTTAATCGAATTTATTACTTGAGACAGGTCCGATACTGGAGCCCACAGTGTTGCCGTAATTACAGTAACCTGACCTGCCCCTGCAAACATGTACCCTTTGGACATGCAATCGCTGCTTCTCTCCTCTCACTACTCACACTAACCCAACGCAGGGTCAGGATTGAGGTTCCGGAATCAAGGGGGGTCGTACTGTGACGTCGTCTTTTTCTGGGGAGGGGGGGTCGTACTCTTCCTCGTTTTAACTGAGGACTTTATCGTATTTTTTCGTAGGTCCTTGTACACCTCAAAGAATCCAATTCTTTTAATTTCGGCAGTCTTCAAATCAGTGTGGTCCGCGTCAACTTCGCAAATTCCACCTGGACGTTATGGACACGATAGTTTTTTTAAACCTGAAAGAGCGACATTTGCATGCAAAATTGCACTCTATAGAATATCGAGTGTTAATTGCTAGTTATCACTCAAGTGCTTCCCTTACAAATGTTATCTGATTTTCTGTTTTTTGTTTATCTCTTCACTCAGTAAAAAAATAAGCTTCGAGCTTCGACATAAATTGGAGCCGTCTACAAAAATGTCGTTCGCATGAAAATAAAATTATTTTCTACCTAAAGCAGACAACAATGTAGCTATTAGGTTGTAACGAAATAAATGGCACTGAACCACTGTAAATTTAAACAGTTAATATCTCGGCTTGTAGGCAAGTTTATTAATCGTAATAAAAACCTTCTGATTCTAAACATCTTTGCCAATGTGACACAAGCTTTTTTGTCCCAGTAGCATAAAAATCAGAAGTTCTGGAATTGACGAAATCTTCAAAGGCACTTTCGGCATCCTGTTGGTATTTGAATATTTTCCCTACCAAGAAGTCGCCAAAATGCTTGAAGAAATGGTAGTCTGTTGGGGAGAGGTCGGGAGAAAACGGAGGATGTGGTAGAGTTTCAATGCTCAGCTCATTCAATTTCTGCAACGTCATTCGTGCTACATGGGGGCGAGCATTGTCGTGCAGAAGAACTCGCCTTCGGTTTACCAAGGCCGGCCGGATATCCTTCAACTTTTTCATCATTTCTTCAATTTCAATGCAGTACTTCTCTGCCGTGATGGATTCACCGGGAGGGAGGAAGCTGTGGTGAATAATTCCCAGCGAACACCACCATACTGTCACCATTACCTTCTTTTGGTGCAATTCCGGCTTCGCAAAAACCTTGGGGCTCTCATCGCTATCCACCCACTCTGCCGATCGTCGCCTGTTGTCGTACGTTATACATTTCTCGTTACAGGTTACGATGCGATCAAGGAATGGGTCCGTTTCGTTCCGTAGAAGCGGTGCGGACGAGATCTCATATCGTCGGTTTCTTTGCTCCTCAGACAGCTCGTGAGGCACCCACCTTTCCAGCTTTTTGGTCTTTCTAATTTCCTTCAGATGCCGGGCAGCTGTGTTGTGAGTGACGCCAAGAACCTTCGCTATCTCCCTGGTACCTTTATGTGGATCCTCCTCTACCACATCTCTCAGCTTGTCCTCATCAACATCACTATGCCTAACCGACCTTCATGTTCTTCCAAGCTCTCATCTCCATTCCGGAACTTCTGATACCAACGATACGCCGTCCGAATTGTGGAACATCCTTGACCGAATGCGGCGTTGATCTTCTCGTCCGCCTCCTCAGCTGTAGTGCCCAGCTTGAATTCATACAAGTAAATGCCTCGGATTACCCTTTTGTCCACCTGCAAAAAAGTCAATAAAACTCTAAAGTTTTCCCACTTTTACATTGAAAGTTTGGTACTCACCGGTAGAGCACAGTTTGCGCTTCTAAATGATATGCCACATGTTAAGGTTTGTTTTTGATCAAACGCGCAAAGACGCGCCAAAAAAATGGCGCGAGCCAGTTGCATTTAATTCGTTACAACCTAATAAAATTTTGCATTAAATAGACTCACGTTTTGCTCGATATACGGAGGAAAATACAGATTTCTGAAGCAAACTTCAATATGATCTGGGGACTCCATTTTTCCTATTCCTAAAAAGTGTCTGAATAGTGGAACCCCACTGATCGCACAGAATATTGCTGCATAACAAATTGATTTTTAATGGTCAAACCTTTAAGGTTTTTCATTCGCACAGGAGAAAACTATTTCCGTGACAAGTTAATCCTTCGAATAGGTCCATTGGTGTCAGAGATCGCTGTTGCCTACACTTGAACTGTCATGAATCGGGGAGCTTTTGGAAAGGCTCAATTTTTGGTAGATTTTTACGGAAAATCGACCAAAAGTCGAACCCCCTAATTATATCGAAGATCGTAGCGGAGAGCCATGTTTTTTTATCGCACGATACCTAGGGCTTGAATTTTTGTGAGGTACTTTTTATGAGGTATTCCGTTTT
This sequence comes from Heligmosomoides polygyrus bakeri, assembly GCA_947359475.1. Taxonomy (NCBI): domain Eukaryota; kingdom Metazoa; phylum Nematoda; class Chromadorea; order Rhabditida; family Heligmosomidae; genus Heligmosomoides; species Heligmosomoides polygyrus. The sequence continues at coordinate 14,147,345 of OX375866.1, forward strand.
CTGGTGTTGTTTCCTAGAGATGGAAGACATATAATTCCCTGACAAGTCATCCCTTCGGTTTCGACTCGGTCATAAATTCAAACAGCAGTTCAGAAAAAAATTTCTAAGGAAACCACTTAAGTTAATCGATATTTTAAGGAGTGCAAATGGTTAGTGTGAGTAGTGAGAGGAGAGAAGCAGCGATTGCATGTGCAAGGGCACATGTTTGCAGGGGCAGGTCAGGTTACTGTAATTACGGCAACACTGTGGGCTCCAGTATCGGACCTGTCTCAAGTAATAAATTCGATTAAAGTCGAGTGAAAAAATTTTGAAAAATATCGCAAATATGGGCTTTGCTAAGTGGTAGG